>UESW01004000.1:144108-251289 GCA_900491605.1 Calamus simplicifolius | reverse complement strand
GGGGTGAAAGAAATGAATTGATTTTTTAGAAAAGTTAGGAATAATAAATTATGGATTAATCATTTAATTAATAAATTATTTAATTTTTAAGTGTTGTCATGCTAAATTAATTTTAGCATATTAGAAGCATTAGGTAGGCCTGCAACTGCATTAATATTTTAAATTTTATGCTTTAGTAAAGATAAGAAATTTCAAATATAATTACATGCATGATTTTAATACTTTATATATATATATATATCCATGCCCTTTATTAGTGCATCATTGTCTACATTATTATGGTATTTTATAAGATGTTATCATGTATTATAAATTATAAAAATATGATGATTACAAAGATGGTAACAAAACACACATGTTATTGATGAATAAATTATAACAAAAATATAAAATGAAGCAGGAATAATTGGAATAGCGGTGTGAATGTGTAGCTAACCACTAGTGGGAGTATGACACTTCTTTCTCTTTTTCTTTATAACCGATTACTAGCGGAGATGTAGCATAAGTGACATGAAATTTATTTGCCGTTGGCTAGATTATGGTCATGCCGGGTCCATTGACAAAACATGATAAGTTAATTAAATAATATGATATATTAAGGAAAAGGGGCATCTTAACTCATCAAGTGATAGCATTGCCCACTAAGTAATTGTCTACTATAGTAAGAATATTGCCTAGTGAAGCTATAATGACCCGGGCCCCTAGCCCGCAGCACCCATGGACTCATTTCGTTACAATAAAGCAAGACGGACAAGGTCCACACCAACTTGGGCCATCACAGTCCAAAAGGAATCCAATTGATACTTGTCCATCTTCCTTAACTGGTTATAAACCATACAACTAACTCTCAATTTTTCGATATGGGACTATTGAGAGGGGCATCACACTCTACCCTCCTTACAGAGGGGACGTTCTCGTCGCTAGAGACAACCATCAGGCAGGCAAATTCTAGAGGTGACCCCCATAGTTTCAAGAGGTAGCTCCCATCGATATAGCATTTTGCCTTGTGTGGCACCTAGCTCATGCACTTTCGGCTTGTGTGTGGCTCTGATACCGTATTGTAACAACCCAGGCCCGCAGTATGGACCCGTTTCGTTACAAAAAAGCAAGAAGGACAAAATCCACACCAACTTTGACCACCACAATCCAAAAATGGATCCTATTGGTACTTTGTCCTTAATGCTTTAACAATTATAAACCACTCACCTCCTTTCCAAACTCTCGATGTGGGACTTTTCAGGGGCATCACAATCTATCCTTCTTAAAGAGGGGACGTTCTCGTTGCCATAGGTAACCACCACACATGCAAGATTTTAGAGATGGCCCTCATAGGTTCAAGAGATGGCTCTCATCCATCCTATGGATGTAGCATTTTTTCCTGTGTGGCACTTAGCTTGTGCACTTTCAGCTGGTGCAGGCTCTGATACCATATTATAACGATCCAGGCTCTGGGCCCACAGCATCCACGAACCCCATTTCATTGCAAGAAAGCAAGACGGACAAGGTCCACACCAACTTGGGCCACCACAGTTCAAAGGGATCAAATTAGTTACCTTATTTTTCTTACTTTACTACATGAACCACTCAATCAACTCCCAATTTATTAATGTGGGACTATTGGGAGGGGCATCATATCTACCTCCTTACAAAGGCAACGTCCTCATCGCCAGAGGCACATGATCATAACCACCAGACAGGAAAGATTCTAGAGATGGCTCCCATAGGTTCAAGAGATGGCTCCCATCAATATAGCACTTTGCCCTGTGGCCTCCACTTTTTGTAGCCCCCACAGTTCAAGAGATGGCTCCCATCGATGTAGCACTTTGTCCTGTGTGGCACTTAGCTCCTGCAGTTTCGACTGTGCATGGCTCTGATACCATATTGAAACGATTTGGACCCGCAGTACGGATCTGTTTCGTTATAGAAAAACAAGACGGACAAAACCCCACCAACTTGGACCACCACAGTTCAAAATGGATCCTATTGGTACTTTGTCCTCAATGCTTTAACAATTATAAACCACTCACCTCCTTTCCAAACTCCTGATGTGAGACTTTTCAGGGGCATCACAATCTATCCCCCTTAAAGAGGGGACATTCTCGTCGCCAAAGGCAACCACATTTATTAACGTTAGTTTTAAATGGAATTAGGGAAAGTAATTCCATTTCTCTTGTTTTAGGATTACATGGTTTCTTAGTAATGTTAGTTTCAACACAAATCTCACATTTATTAAAGTTTTCATTATTTATATTTGGATTTAATCTTATTAGTTTCATTTTCTTTAAATAAACAAAATTCATATATCCAAGTCAACTGTGCCATATATTGAAAGAGTCAATCAAATAAACAAAAGAAGATGATGCATTATTATTACTTATATTTGTATATTCAATACAAAGAGGGACTCATCTAGATAAGCTTTTTCTGCAAAGACATCATTTTTGCTCAAGGTGACCAAATCACCATCAAAGGTTACTTTGATTTCGGCCTTTCTCAAAAGTAATGCCGATACCAGATTATGCCTAATAGAGGGTACATGCAGCACATCATTCACTGAAAGAATTTTATATATCGAATGTGAACTTAAGTATAACTTTTCCTTTTCTAATCATAGATATAGGCTATGAGTCTTCTATGTGGACATTCTCTATCACTTCCTTGATAGGAGTGTAGGATGCAAATACATTCTTTTTCCACAAACTTACTTTAGACATGCCAAACCCACTACCCATGCTTTTGATCCTGTTACCATGTTTGCTTTAGGCACAACTATAACAGAAATAATCTCCTCTTTCACTTTTACCATGTTCACTTTTGTCTTATTTTGTCCTCTCTTAATGTCCTTGCGATGTATGTAATTTGCAGCATAGTGACAATTTTTCTAGAAATAAAATAATTTCCTTTCCTTTTTTGAGTGTTAGTTTTAGCATATATCTTTTGCTATTACCATGAGTTTTTTATGAAAGAAACATCACGCCTTTTGAATGTGTGTGAGGGTTTAGAGGGACAAGAGACAATCATATTAGCTTTACAAATAATTTCTTTAGCCTTCTGAGATTGTTCTAAATTTCTATTATTTTTCTTCAACCCTGATATGAGCTATAATTCTTGTGTGTTTATTTTTCTTTTATGTCTCAATTAAATTTTATAATCTTTCTAAGAGTTAGGTAATTTTTCAATCGGACGATCAGCAACAAATCCATGAGGTAACACATTTCCTTAACTAGCCAACTCACTTAATAAGATTTTGATATTAATGAACTTGACTAGTGAGGTCTATTCCTTGATTCATTTTGTAATGCAAAAATTTAATGGATAAAAATCTCTTACTACCAGCATATTCAGAAACATATTTAAAATGCAAATGATCTCATATATCCTTAGCATGTGTATAATGATAATAAACATTAAACAATTCATTAGTTAAGCAATTCAATGTAGTATTTCTAGCAAGTTTATCCATGGCCTCACAATCTTGTATGGCCTTTTCAAAATCATCAATTCCTTCTTTAGGTTTAGGAACCGTTAACACATAAGCAATGCTAATAAAATCTAATACTGCATGCACCTTTTGTTCCCATCTCTTAAAATTACTATCATCAAGAGGATTAATTTTAGTAGCATCAGATAATATTTTAGCAGTTGCAAGAATTGATGCATGGTAGATTAAGAATGTTAAAAATTTTAAATAAAGGATGCAAAGTTTATAGCAATCAGTAACAAAATAAAATAATAATAATTAAATAAGAGTTAATTGAGTAAAAAAAACTTAGCTATAGGGGTACGTCCGTAGATTGCATTGTCTTTAAAGATAGATTTGCATCCCCAGAATCTATGTTTCAACATGAAGAGACTTCAGCATCTACCCTTTAGGATTCAACTATGGCAGACCTTAATTTGTAAGGACGTGCTTCTAAGTACAAAGGTTATTGAATTGCTTCTGATTATCTTTTGCCTCAAGAATATTGCAATGGAAAAAAAAAACTACGTGGAAAATGGTGAAAGAGGAAGTGATTTCAGAGTGGATTAGTATGGTGATAGGAACATTAATTTGTTGTTGATGGAGGAGGCGACTCTTTGAATTAAGAAAGGGATATGATGTGCAACCAGTCAAATGAGAAATGTCTCCTCAAAAGGATAAGGTACATAACTTTTCATATCCAATGGTTTTGTATCCAAACGGTACATACCTCTTCATACTCAATGGATCATTTTAAATAAACAGATAAAGATAAGATTAAGGATAAAGATAAATGGGAAGTGTTTTGAAATAAGAAAAATACCCAAGAGTTGCGTCTTCTCTTTGGTTGTTTCTTCTGTTTTGTCCGCTGCATATAAGAGAAACAGTATCTAGAGACAACATCCTAGAAATTCCCGTGATAGAGAACAGAGACGACAAATGCTAACGAAGAAAGAGAGTAGAAAATTCAACACATGCCTAAGCTGGTGTGATGGTATCAAGGCCCAGGAGGGCTAACTTGTATTGGGCTGGATTTTAGTTCAAGAGTTGAGATTAAATCAAGTCACGGGTGTTACACAGGCTTGGGATTAGTTTAATCTTATTGGGTTAGTTCATGGAAGTTTTTGTTGAGTCTGGCCTTGGTCCACTTCGTGGATATATTTAAACTCTAGTTTCTAAGGTTTAAAGAATAGAGAACAGATTCCTTTCTTCCAAGATAATTTTCTCATCTCCCCATCTTCTTCCTTCTCTCTCTTCTTCTTCATGATCTCGTGTGTTCCGTTTACTTCCCTTCTTCATGATCTCGTGTGTTCCGTTTACTTCCCAGGCTTTTGTGCGGTGAAGAGGATGTGTGCGTGAAGGTGCGGTAAAGAGGAGTGGTCCATGTTCCGTTTACTTCCTAGGCTTTTGTACGGTGAAGAGGATGTGTGCGTGAAGGTGCGGTGATGAGGACGTGGTCCACGTCCTCATGTACGTGAAGGTGAGAAAGAAGCAATCGTTTCTTTGGGAATTAATTTTGAAAGAAGCCATTTCTTTGGGAATTAATTCCGGAAGCCTTGGAATTTTGGGAGTAGAAGCGGACGGCCTCTATTTGGGAAAAGAAGGTATGAAGGAGCTATCCAATTTCTTTCTCACGCCACCACTTGGGATCTTCTCTTGAAGCCATTGAAACACCCCACACGATCATCTTCTCTTGAAGCCGCTAAAACACCCCACGCGATCAGCCACGGAAATCATACGTGGAGGGGGAGGAGGAGAATTTCATCCAAAAGAGAAAAATCCAAGAAAAGGATTTAATAAAAATCCTACAAGAATAAAAGGGGTTTTGAACCAAAGACCAAGGAGTTCAAGAGCCAACGCATTACAGCTGCAATAAAAGGTGAAAGCCCAGGTTACTTTCCAGCAAGGTTGATCCCATTATTGTTCATTAACACGACTAAACCCCAACAAGTGGTATTAGAGCCTGGTTCAGAAACAAGAAGTTGTTTGAAGATCTTATAGTTTGGTTCAGAAACAAGAAGTTGTTTGAAGATCTTATGGCCTGGTTCAGGAACAAGAAGTTGTTTGAAGATCTTATAGCTTGGTTCAGAAACAAGAAGTTGTTTGAAGATCTTATGGCCTGGTTCAGGAACGAGCCTGGTTGGTTCAGAAATAAGAAGAAGTTGTTTGGAGATCTTAAAGGACTGAATTTGGAGATCTTCAAAGGGTTGAAACAATTTCAACAAGGTCCATCAAGGTACTTCTTAATTTTCTAAAATTTATTTTTGTGCTATTTTTTTTGTTGAGATCGAGCCATGGGTAGTAGCATTGAAAAGTTTGATGGGAAGGAAAGTTTCTCCATGTGGAAAGTCCGGGTAGAGGATCTTCTTGTGCAACAGGGTTTAGATCTGGCTTTAGAGAAAAGGCCATATGGGATGACAGATAAGCAGTGGATGTCGTTGGAGAAAAAGGCATGTTCAGCAATCAGGGGATGTCTTGCGGATTCAGTCATTCAGTGCTGGAGGAAAAGACCCCGAAGGGACTTTGGTCGAAGTTACAAGCCCTCTATATGGGGAAGAATATGTGCAACAAGTTGATGTTAAAGAAGCACATTTACAGCCTAGGTGGAGATGTGCTGGGCCACATCAGTGTTCGACCAGGTGAGCAATGAATTGCTGAATGTCGGGGTCAAGATGGAGGAGGAAGATAAGGCACTTTTGCTATTGTGTTCGCTGCCCACATCACATGACTCATTGGTCACGACACTGCTCTACGGGAATGAGATATTATTCTATGAAGATATTATCTCAGTACTTCGGACGAATGAGCAAGGAAGAGGATAACCAAGGAATCTGTTCCCCAGGAGGGTCTATCAGTTGGGGAAAGGTCAGGCAAAGGCAAAGGCAGGGATAGGAGCAAGCCTTGGGAACGGTTACAGTCCAAGAAGGCTAAGTGCTACAAGTGTGGTGAGGTAGGACATTTTAAAAGGGACTGTCCTAAGTTGAAAAAGGAAGAAAAGGGAGGATCTGAATCTGTGAGCACAGTTGCAGGCCAGAAGGTGGAGGATGATCTCTTGGTGGTATCAGATGGTCACAGTCACAACACAGAGATGTGGACCTTAGATTCAGCTTGTTCTCATCATTACACTCCCAACCGGTCGTGGTTCAGTACTTACACAAAGGTTGATGAGGGGTATGTGACTCTTGGAGATGATCACCCTTGCAAGGTGGTAGGGATTGGCACAGTGAGGGTAAGGATGTTTGATGGCATGGTGCGCACTCTTACCAGCATGAAGCATGTCTCAGAACTCAAGAAGAATCTGGTGTCATTGGGGTACCTGGAGAAGATTGGATACAACTTCAGCAGTCATGCTAGGAGTGGAGTTCTGAATATCTCCAATGGGGTGGTGATGAGAGAGAGAGAAGGCTAGAGAACAACCTATACATCTTGGAGGGCTCTGTGGTGATAGAAAAATCTGAGGCAGCAGCTATGGAACAAGATCCTCGGGATGTGTACAGGATATGGCATTACCGCCTAGGCCACATGGGAGATAGGGGATGAAAGAACTGAACAAGAAATGACTACTTCCAGACCTGAGTGTTAGAGTCATGGAGATCTGTGAGCCATGTCAGATGAGAAAGCAAAGGAGTGTGCAGTTTTTGGTCAGCACAGCTATGAGTGCAGAACCCCTGAAATTAGTACACATAGATGTTTGGGGACCAGCCATGGTTTCTACAAGGAATGGGGCCAGATACTTTTTTACGTTGATAGATGATTTCTCAGAAAAGCAGTGGATCTACTTCATGAAGGAGAAATCAGAGGTCTTCACCAAGTTCAGAATCTGGAAGGCTGAGGTGGAGAGGGAGCAAGGTAAGAGTGTGAAGTGTCTGAGGTCAAACAGTGGCGGGGAATACACCAGCAGGGAGTTCCAGAGATTTTGTGAGGGGTGGGGCATCAAAAGGCACTTCTCGGTAATGAAAACTTCTCAACATGAAGGGATGGCTGATAGAATGAACAAAACACAGTTGGAAAAAGCAATGTGCTTGAGGCTACAGGTAAGGCTTCTAAAGATGTTCTGGGTTGACGAAGTAGATGTAGCCAGCTACTTGATCAATCGGTCACCGCATACTAGGTTGGATGGAGGCATTCTAGAGGAGATATGGTCTACATGGAAGACAAACTTGAACCATCTGAGGGTGTTTGGATGCACGGCATATGTGCATGTTGGTGCTGGGGAGCAGAGTAAGTTGGATGCCAGGTCTAAGAAGATAGTGTTCCTGAGCTACCCGCATGGAATCAAGGGGTATCGGTTGTGGGATCCCTTGAAGAAAAAGGTTGTTATCAACAGAGATGTGACCTTCGATGAGAGCTTAATTCTCTATAGCAGAGATGGTATAGATGCATAGCAGGGACTACAGGAGGTGGAACACGGTAACACTAGTCAGATGACCTCCTATACAGTCATGCCATTTGCTAGTGGACCAGGAGGATTTGAGATTTAGGTGGAGAGGACTGACAGAGGGGTTAGAAGCCAGAAAGTTCAACAGGAAGCAGTTGAGCAGAGGACTCAGGAGGATGCAGTTGAGCAGAGGACTCAGGAGGATGCAGTTGGGCAGGGGACTGATACTAGGATCGCACTGCACAGGCCTAGGAGGAACGTGCGACCACCAGTTCGATATGGCTTCAAGGATTCGGTGTCATTTGCTCTAGTGACATTGAATGAAGACCCTTACACCTATGAGGAGGCTATGGAGAGCTAGGACAGCCAGGACAGAGATAGGTGGGTCCAGGCTATGGCAGAAGATGCAGTCTATGGCAGAGGAGATGCAGTCTCTTTAGCTGCCACAAGAAAAAAAAACCCATTGATTGCAAATGGGTTTATAGCGCAAGAAAGGGCCTTCAGAGCAAGAAGGTATCACGTACAAGGCAGGACTAGTGGCCAGAGGATACTTTCGAAAGGAGGGCTTCGACTATATAGAGCTTGTGGAAGAAGGTGGAGTGGAGCTGGTGAAGGTACACACCAAGAAGAACCCAGCAATGCATTGACCAAGGTTCTTTCACAGGATAGCTTTCGTAGGGATTGCAGCTAATGGATGCGGCGGAGGTGCTAAGGCCTTGAAAGCGCCAAAATAGAGATTGTTGAGCCTGGCGTGGTGCTATCAAGGCCCAGGGGGGCTAACTTGTATTGGGCTGAATTTTAGTCCAAGGGTGGGGATTAGTTTAATCTCATTTGATTAGTTCATGAGAATTTTTGTTGAGTCTGGACCTGTCCCACTTTTAGGATGTATTTAAACTCTAATCTCTAGGGTTTGAGGAATAGAGAACAGATTTTTTTTTCTTCCAAGATAATTTTCTCATCTCCCCATCTTCTTCCTCCTCTCCCTCCTCTTCTCTCCCTCCTCTTCTTCAGGATCTCGTGTGTTCAGTTTATTTTCCAGGCTTTTGTGCGGTGAAGAGGATGTGTGCATGAAGGTACGGTGAAGAGGACGTGGTCCACGTCCTCATGTACATGAAGGGAGAAGATCGGTTCCGTGAGAAAGAAGCAGTCGTTTCTTTGGGAATTAATTTCGAAAGAAGCCGTTCTTTGGGAATTAATTCCGGAAGCCTTGGAATTTTGGGAGCCCTCTATTTGGGAAAAGAAGGCGTGAAGGTGCTATCCAATTTCTTTCTCACGCCACCACTTGGGATCTTCTCTTGAAGCCGCTGAAACACCCCACGTGATCAGCCATGGAAATCACACGTGGTGCAACAAAGGGTGAAAGCCCAAGTTATTTCTTCAGTAAGGTTGATCACATTGTTGTTCATCAAGGACTAAACCCAACATTATCTGCTCACCAAAAGGGAAGAGAAAAAGCCTCGAGATCGTTTGACCCACATGATGCTGGTTCCTGAATCATTAAGGATGATTAATTCAAGAACAGTGTGCCTTGAAATGCTGCACCTTTGCTCCAATTTCCGTCCAAACGTGACAGGAGAGAATTGGTGAATGTTATTTTGTTGAGCTACTACATCATCACCGTGTAAGATGAGAACTTGATTGGTGAATGCAGTGTTTCTGCATACTATCATCATCAATGCAGCCAATTACATTGGAAGCAAGACTTCTAGTCATCGCATGGGCCCAGCACAAACTCTCTCTTCCTTCTTCCTTTTCAAGAATTAAAATTAGTGATAATGTGATTTCTCCATCTTTAGTGCCATGAATTAAAATTAGTTACTGCATATTGGTAGTGGAGATGCCACTATTGTAAAACGCATGTTAGGAAAATGCTTATTACATTTTAGTCACTTCGATATTATGATAGAGTTGGTTATGATGCATCATTCTTTTTGATCAGGAAAATATCAAAACAAAGCATCCGCAGCTGCTATACGAATCAAAGTTGTATAGAATTTTACAAGGAGGAAGTAATTAGAATTCCTGTTTACCCTTTTTAAAAATTTGTTTATATTATTCATGGGGTTTTTGTATTTCTTTTTTTTATTTTGGCAGCTGGAATTCCAAATGTGCGATGGTTTGGTGTTGAAGGTGACTATAATGTTCTTGTCCTGGATTTATTGGGACCAAGCCTTGAAGATATTTTTAACTTATGCAGTGGAAAGCTTTCTTTGAAGTCTGTGCTAGTGCTAGCTGATCAGATGGTATTATTTGACATTTTTTGATACTTTTTATTCATAAGTTTTTTGCTCAATTTATAATCTGCCTTGATGTTTCATTAGATCAACCGAGTAGAGTTTGTTCATGGTAAATATTTTCTTCATCGGGATATTAAACCAGATAATTTTCTGATGGCTTGGGAAGGTGAGCAAATTAGGTAGACCACAAAATCTTTTTATGCTGCTCTTTTTTAAGGATTGCATCAGAATCAGTGTATCATCTGACATAGTATGCCTTCTACTTTTAGGTGTATATTATTGACTTTGGTCTTGCCAAGAAGTATAGAGACACTTCGACTCACCAACACATCCCATATAGGTAAATTTTTCTGTGTTAATAGCTCATCTATGTATTTAGGCGAGTATATTGGTATGCCTGACTGTGTTGGGAATCAAGGTGGGATGGGATGTAGGACATTTCGTTCCATAAAAAAATTGGGACATTTCGTTTCATAAAATTGTCAGATATCATCATTTTTAGTATGACCACTATCCCATCATTTTGATTTGCAGGTATGGATGCTGTGATGGTGTAGCCAATGGCAACTCCAAATAAGTTGACATATTGACAGAGTCCGCAAAACCTAAACTGTGCTCCATCTGCATGCAAAGACAACAGACTTTAAAATTTATGTTTCAGGGGAGCTGCATTGCAACAGCAAAAATGAGGAGACTAGAGGTGTAGAAGGTGATGAAGGAGAAGAGAATCCACCCAAGCTGTGACATGGCCCATGCCAGCGTTAATAGTTTTGATCATTACAAGTTGTCTCTTTACTTATCTTAAACTTAATAATTTGATGTCAATTGTATAAAACATTAGTATTGTTGATGTATACAGATATATTTATCTTATTTTATGAATGCATTTTTTATTTTTAAATCTGAATTTTTATCCATAAATTTCATTAGAATGCATTAAATATATTGTAATTTAAAATAATTTTAAATTTATAAGAATAAAAATTTGATGAAATTTTATTAGGTTAATGATGGATTAATGATGGATTTTTGATAGAAATAATAGTGACGGATTAGTGATGAAAATATTAGTGATTGATTAGTGATGGAACAACAACGAATGATTGATGGATTCTTTCATCACTAATTCGTCATGGCATAGTGATGGAGCTATTAGTGATGGACTAGTGACGAAAGTTTTAGTGACTAAATTTTTGTCAATAATTCGTCACTAATTGTGATGGAATAGTGATGAAAATATTTGTGATGGAATAGTGATGGAATAATGTGTGACGGATAGTTCATCACTAATCCGTCATAATTTAGTGACGAAAAATATGTTTCATCACAAATTTTTGATGGAATATTTCATCACAAATTCGTCACAATTTAGTGACGAAAAATATTTTCTGTCACAAATTTTTGATGAAATATTCCATCACAAATCCGTCGCTATTATTTTGTGACGGACCTCTTTCCGTTACTAAATTTAGTGACGGCAAAAATTGTGACGATAAGATTTTCGTCACTAATCCGTCACTAAACCCAATTTATGACGGAATAGTGATGGAATTTTTGTCACTATTATGCTCTTTTCTTGTAGTGTTATTTATCCCCCTTTACTTCCAAATTCAAACCTTATATTGTTCATAATGTCCCATTTTAATAACACCTTGGGATAATAAAGGTGATTTATCATCCTCATGAGAAAAAGCAAGATTCTAATTTTAAATTAATCAAGGCTATAATTTTTTAGTGGAGCAAAGCTCCAAAATTTCAATAAAGCAAAGCTCTAACTTTCAATAAAGTAATGCTTTTCTAGTCAATTCTTGGGACTCTTCAATTCAAGCAATTCGTATTCTTCAACCAAATCATGGCCATCGAGTTCGACACAAACAAGAACCCTGAATTTGGTGATATCAAGATTAATCATGTTGGAATTGATGTCAGCAGCTTCAAGTCTATTAACTCCTGACATGCAGCTTATTTCACTAATGACAATGGTGGTGGGTTCAAGAACCTGAGCCTTGTGAGCAGAAAACCAATATAGGCCTGGATCGATTGCAGTCGCTTGGATGGATTGACTAATGTAACTTTAGCACCTATTGATGCATGCGAACCAGATGTTCCATGCTTGTCTTCATATGTAAATCTCTCTTCTTTAATCTCAGACTTTATGTATGTTGGATTCTCTTTTTTGGTAGGAACACTTAACACATCTCAATACATTTTGGGCTGAAGTTTTAACTTTGAATGAAAGTGTAACTCCACAAGCCCACTTGCTAGCCCAATTAATCTTGTTAGCGGACTGAAATCACGTGGCCTAAAAACTCAGGAAAATTAATGGATAGCAAGTAGACTTGCGTTTTAATGCGTTCTCGTCGCACACTACAAGTTAGCCAGAATCTAACCTCGAGTTGGATTATTGGTACCACAAGAGTGGCTCCATGCCGTAGCAGGACTCCATACCCATCAACTTCCGTACACTTAGGTCGACTCTGATACCATTAATAATAACTCAAGCCCATTATCAGGCCAAAACCACGTAGCCCAAAAACTCGAGTGGAAGTTAATGGATAGTAAGTGGACTTACATTATAAGCACATCACACATTTCTTTTTCATTCAATATGGGACTAAATTTGGGTATCAGAGGAAGGGCTCAAGCACTTGATCTCTCACGTCTTCCATCTCTCCCTCACACGAGATCTAGATCAAACAGAGTTTTTGAAGATTGGGTTGCCAATAATCATGGCAATATTTTTTATGTTAATAATCATAATTGGCATAATCACTCTGGTGAGGATGAAAATTAAATTCAGAGAAGTGTATGAAGATTGGGAGCTAGAGTATGGACCACAGAGGTTCTGCTACAAGGAGTTATTCTTGACCACCAAGGGCTTTAGAGACCAACTCTTGGAGCTGGATGCTTTGGTAGGGTCTGCAAAGGGGTGCTGCCAAACACTGGAATCCAAGTTGCAGTTAAGCAAGTCTCACATGAATCAAGACAAGGTATGAGAGAATTCATTGTAGAGATTATTAGCATTGGCCACTTACATCACTGGACCCTAGTGCAGAACTTTGGTTACTGCAGGAGAATTAGGGAGCTCTTATTGGTCTATGAATTCATGCCCAATGGTAATTTGGACAAGTACCTATTTGACCAACCTAAGTTGATGCTTAATTAGGGACAAAGATTTCAAATAATCAAAGGTGTAGCTTCTGCACTGTATTATTTGCATGAAGGATGGGAGCAGGTGGTTGTTCACAGAGACATCAAGGCTAGCAACATCCTGCTAGCTGAATGGAAGACTACCTGATTTTGGCCTGGCAAGACTGGCAAGGCAACTACAAGCACAGATGCGTTTGCCTTTGGGGGATTTTTGCTTGAGGTGGCTTGTGGAAAAAGACCAATCGATGCAAGAGCATCAGCAAAAGACATTGTTTTGGTGGATAAGGTTCTGGAATGCTGGAAGGAAGGGACTATTTTGGAAGCAAGGGACCCTAACTTAGGAAATGAATGCATCGACGAAGAGATGGAGATTATGCTGAAGCTTGGCCTACTTTGCTCACACCCTAACTCCAGTTACTAGGCCTTCCATGCTGCCGGTGATGCGAATTCTGGAAGGCGAAACTTCCCTTCCAGAGATGTCTGAAGATGATTGGAATACTGAACTCAGTTATGGAAATGGAAGGATTTAATGATGTTGGCATGTCAGATGGTTCATTGTTAAAGATGTTTGCCTTCTCAGCATCAACAACGCAATCTATTCTCTTGACAGGCCGTTGATAGTAGTAAATGCATGTAAAAGTTTATGTTTAGAGTTTAACAAGTCTGGTATTATGAAGGGTGTAAATGCTTTTTTTATAGCAATGTGGAGTTGCTGCGATTCAAAATCAAAACAAAAGCAACTAAATGTGATGCAGTTAACCGAAAACAATAAATCCAGTGGATAAACAAAACAAAGAAATGTTGAATTAAAAAAGAATTTGCTCCAATAAGTGTAGCATAAATATGCTTGCCTGGCATAGGTCAACCTCAAGGTTCTTTGCAATTATTGCCAGATACAAGAGATAATTCAATATAGATGCCTTTTTCGATTTCACTAAGTTGCTCTGATGGATGCCCTTAACTCTGTTGTTTATGAAGTGGGCACTTCTTAATGTGGTTCTATCATTTTGTTTTTTTTCAAAAAAAGGGCATAAATGAGCAGTTTAGAACTCATACTTTAGCTGGTTTAGTCTCACTGTCTCAGATCCTGTTACTTTTAGTGAAAAACATAACATTTCTTCTACTTTTTGTTTTTGGTGTTGTTGAGGGAAGAGTAGGGCTAGAAGCTCACCTATTTTATTTTTCAGGGAAAGAATACTATTTATAAGATATCAGAAGAGAGGAAAGAGTGAGCAACTGCTGAGAGAGACTCAAAAGGTTTAACGACATTGTTAGAATGCTGTTTATGTTTCTTTTAACCATTATTTTTCCCAGAATTGAGTCTGGCCATTTTCTGAAAAACCATCTTGGTGTATGAATTATTGAGGATCATATGCCAGTTCTCTTTCCAAGTGAACCAACAAATGACAACAAGATCTGATCCCAATCTAGCTGGAGTTTGCTGGGAAATTTTCTTCTGCCTCCGGTTCATCCAAAGAAAGCATAGAGGGTGCTCACCCTTTGATCCCATCTTTATGCTTAATAGTCCACTAAATAGATCTTAAGAAGGGACAGTCAAGGAAAAAGCTGATTCATCCTTTTCTCATGGTAATTTCAAGAAGAGAACTGTTCTTTTCCAATTGCTATCGATTCTACTGGTGTGAGTTCTGTTCCAACACATCACATGAGATCTTTCAAGCTCTATAGAGTTATAGCCTTCCATCAGGCAGAGTAGAAGGGATAGATAGGTCTCATCTGCTTGAGAAATTTACAGGAGTTATTGAAGGAAACTGTTGTTGGACCTGATGTAGTGCCCAAAACCCAAGAGAACATGGGAAAGCCAAGGTCGACACTTAATGAGGCATCATTGAGGGTTTTAAAGTTGTTTTGGGCTTTAGGTTATCTCAAGGCCCATGTTGGGCTATGGGCATTGAGAGAGACTAACTTATATTGCGTTGAATGTGAGTCCAAGAGTTCATGGATATACATGGACTTGGGGTTAACTTAATCTCATTGGGTTAGCCATGGGAGTTTTTGAGTCAGAATCAAGTCAGCTTGGCCAAGTATTTAAACTCTAGACCCTAGGGTTTGTATAAAAAATGCATTGATTCTTTTTTTTTTTCAAAAAAAAATATTTTTTCTCTCTTTCCTCACCAAGCCACCGCCCTCTCTCACTAGAGGATGTGAGAAACCCTAGAACACTGCTCCCTCTCTTTCACATGTGGATTTCTCTCTCCTCATGTTTTCTCTCTCTAGAGTATTTTCTCTCTCTAAAACTTGAAGGCGGCTCCCTCTTTCTCTTGCTTGCCCCCGAAGCTTTCTCTCTTTCCTAGCGCTATTTCTCTCTCTAAAAGTGGAGCATACGAAACTCTCTTCTCATGATTTTCTTTTTTAAGGCATCATTCCTTCTCTCCTAGCATGCCATATCCCTCTCTCTCTCTAAAAAGGAAAGGTGTAAAGTCTTAGGACCTCTTTCTCTCTCTAGACATCCTTTTCTCTCTAACTTATGCCCTAAGTTTCTTTCTCTAGGCATTCTCTCTTTTAATGATCCTTTCTCTCTATGGTGTGGTGGCTGCCCTATTCTCTCTCTTGATGGCTGATTTTTTTGCTCAAATTTGAAGATTTTTCAGAGCAGTTGATTAAGGCATCAACTGGTCTGTCTCAACAACCATTGGGGAATTTCTATTTGCACTGCCCAAATTGCTCTCCACACCCCTCATTTTTTATTAAAAAAAAATTTAAAACTACTCTTTCTCATTTTCTCTCCACACCCCCCGCTCCGTCTCTTCCTTCCCCAGCACCCTCCCCCCTTGGCCCATCTTCTTTCTACTCTCCAGCACCGGTCCAGTGCCTCCTCCCTCGGCACTGGCTTCCCCTCTAGCACCGTTCGGTCAAACAGAGCCGAACGGAGGGAGAGAGGGACGGTGCCGAAGAGGAGACAGGCGAAGGGAGGGGGAGAGGGGGAAGGGGGCAGTGCCGAAGAGGAGACGTAGGGGAAGGGGCAGGGGATGTGAAAAGAAAAAAAAAAGGAGGATAGTTTAGAATTTTCATTTTTTTTAAATGAGGGGGGTCCTGCATAATTTGGGCGGCGCAAATAGAAATTCTCCAACATTGACGTCTCCATCTTTTAAATTAGTCTGTTATAGATGCCTGCCGGTTGAATTAGTTTTAGAGTTGCTACGAGGCTTTCTATTCCAAATCTTCCGCAACGACTTTCAAAGTCTTGTTGCAGAGATTTTCAAAGATCAGAAGATAATTCTTTGAGGGTAGCCTTCTAGATGGCAGAAAAGGGGAGGAAAGTCTTCTGCAAATAATTTTCAAAGAGAGCATCAGAAGACAAGTCTTTGAGGGTAGGCTTCTGGATCAGAGAAAAAGAGAGCAAAGCGGTAGGTCTCCTTATCCTCCCCACGCCCTGTAGATTTGACTTTGAAAGGTCAAAATCTTCAACACAATATCTTGGAAGCTGCTTCTGATAATTAACCACACACACTTACTTATGGAACAGGTAACAAACTCTATCATTAAAGATCTTGGATGGTCCGGTTCTTACCACAAGATCTCCGATTATCTCAGTTGCCTTAAAAACACTGGCATGTTAAATAGAACTTGGGACAAAATTCATAGAAACAAACTGTATGGATAGAATGATGGTCTCTTATCACCCTCATTTCCCTTAATTATGGAGTAAATGAATGTATTACTGCTCCATTTAGCTAAAAGAAACTGATATGTAAAATCTTGCATTTTTCATGGTTACAGGAGGCATGAAATATTGGGCAATAATACTTGCGATACAGAGAAAATTCCATGGGTACAAAAATGAATAGGCATCTTTGGAGTATATCCCAAATTTAAAATCTGATCAAAGTTGACATTTTTTATATTTTGGAGGGTGCTAACTGGCCTAGGATTGATTGTGACCATGACATTTACCCAGGCCCCTGTCCATCCTAGTTCAGAAAAGAAAGATAAAGAATTATTATAGAATGGAGAAGTTAGCAAATAGTGTTACAATATCAGACTTGGATTTAGAATGCAGACAAAAGTCTATGCGACTGGAACGAGTGTTCCACTCTCAATGGATTTCGTAAATTGAGTTTTGAACAGAACCACAAAAAGGAAATTGATATGCCTACAATCAGTTGAAGTTTTTACAGGTTTTTTCTACAAAAAAAAAAAAAAAAATTCTTGAGCTCCTTGAGCCCAACTTTTCTTTAAAAAAGGCTGATTTTTTTGAGGAAAACAAACATCATGACTTATGTTTTTAAATTTCAGTATCTTTTCTGACATCTCCTAAATTTTAGAATACATGCCGGTCTCTAACTTCCACCGGAAGGTAACTTAGCTTTCAGAAACATTACAGCACGAGCCAGGAGCAGTTTTTTTTTTTTTTTCATTTTCAACGACAAGGACTAGCTTGGCTCTTATGCAAGGGCGGCTGGACCATTTACACTTCAACGATATAACGTGTGCTACATGACCACTGAATTTCTCAGAAAATAATCCTTAACCACTGAATTTCTCAGAAAATAATCCTCCGTTCTTCTCCGGATGGATCTCAAACTATACTTCGTTTCATTGATATGTCTGCTTACAGGAATCACAGCAGCCAAAGATGATGAATTCATATACAACGGATTCCAAAGAAGTGAGCTATACGTTGATGGCTTAGCACAGATCACACCCAATGGCCTTCTGAGATTGACCAACACTACAAAGAACCAGCAAGGACATGCATTCCACAAAGCGCCACTTCGTTTCAAGAACACCTCGGATGGTAATGTTTACTCTTTCTCTGCTTGCTTTGTTTTCGGAATAGCCTCCGAACATCCAAGCGTGGGTGCCAATGGACTTGCATTTGTACTCTCCCCAACCAGAGGTCTCCCTACGGGTCTGCCCAACCAATTCCTTGGTCTCTTCAACCCTACCACCGATGGCAATTCATCAAATCATGTCCTTGCCATTGAGTTTGACACCATTTTGAACCCGGAGCTCGGAGATATCAACGACAACCATGTTGGAATTGATGTCAATGGATTAAGGTCCAAAAATGCCACAACAGCATCCTATTTCGTCGAGACAATTGGCAAGTTTAAGAACCTAAGCCTTATAAGTGGGGAACCTATGCTGGCATGGGTAGATTATAGCAATCCAGATAAGACACTGAATGTAACAATATCTCCCATCGATGTGCCCAAGCCTAGCCGTCCATTGTTGTCTTCCTTCACTAATCTCTCCTCAGTAATCTCAGACACCATGTACGTTGGCTTCTCTTCTTCTACAGGCTCCATTCTAACATCCCATTATGTTCTAGGCTGGAGCTTTAAGATGAATGGGCAAGCGGTTGCCCTCAATCTGTCAAGCCTTCCTTCACTTCCTTCTAAACAGAATAGAAAGAAATCAACGACTTTGATAATTTGGCTGTCTTCAGTGGTGGTGGTGCTCATAACGACAACTGCCTGCAGCATTGTATACAAAATAAGAAGAAAGGCAAGATATGCTGAAATTATTGAAGAGTGGGAGCTAGAATATGGAACTCAGAGATTCTCATGCAAAGACTTGTTCAAGGCTGCCAAAGGCTTTAAAGAGGAAAATCTTTTGGGAGTTGGTGGCTTTGGAAGAGTTTACAAAGGCAAGTTACCTGCCTCTGGAACTGAAATTGCAGTGAAGAGGATATGTTATGATTCTAATCAAGGAATGAGGGAGTATGTTGGGGAAATTGTGAGTAACAGTCAACTGCGTCACCGCAATTTGGTCCGACTTCTTGGCTATAGCCGTAGGAAAGGTGAACTCCTTTTGGTCTATGAATTCATGTCCAATGGAAGCCTTGACAAGTTCCTCTATGATGCAAACCAGCCAACAACACTTAGCTGGAGCCAGAGACTAAAAATTATCAGAGGTGTGGCTTCAGGTTTGCTCTACTTACATGAAGGGTGGGAACAGGTTGTGGTGCATAGAGATATAAAAGCTAGCAATATCTTGTTGGACAGTGAAATGAATGGAAAGTTGGGAGACTTTGGGCTATCAATATTGTACGATCATGGTTGTAACAACCCCCGAATCACTAATGTGGTGGGAACTTTTGGTTATATAGCTCCAGAGATCACTAAAACAGGCAGGGCAACTACAAGCTCAGATGTCTTCGCCTTCGGCGTTTTCCTACTGGAGGTTGTCTGTGGAAGGAGGCCAATAATGCAACAACCTTCACTAGATCCTCATTTGGTGGATTGGGTGAGGAGGAGTTGGAGGAATGGTGCAATTCTAGAGCTTACAGATGCAAGACTGGGAGGTGAATATGATCCAGGGGAAGCTGAACTGCTCTTAAAGATCGGATTGCTTTGTTCACATCCTGTTCCTGCAGCAAGACCAACCATGCGCCAAGTGATGCAGTTGTTGGATGGTGATCTTTCACTGCCTGAGCTGCCCAAGGTTGGAACGGATATCACTGTTTCATCACCAGAACATGGGGAAGAACTAGAAGAAATATCACTAGTCCATTGTGATTTGTAAAGTGTTCCATCCGCTGGCAAGAAGCCAACCCTCTTTGAATGTTGTTGATTTTCTTGAATTTTATGTAACTAGTAGAATTTGAATTTCGGTGTTATGCTTGTAACACCGAAGTTCATTGTTGTCTATCATTATCTAATATATTTGGATAATTCTATAATGATAATATATCAGATTCAATAAACAGGACAGATAGTACCAGATTTAAAGATTGCTTGCTGATAAAAGTTGATTTAAAGCCAGCAACAATTATTTGAGGAATCTAATAGATGGTAGAGATCATCAAAAAAAGTTTTATGGCAATCCAAAATGATTCAGTGTCTGTTGTTTGATAGCTGGTCGTTAGCAGAATATTGGGAATGGTGTCCTCATTTCCAATCTTCCAAGAAGAGATGGAAAGAAACAAGATATAGTAATGCCTTGAGGTTTGAATAGATCTCTAGGTAATATTGCAAGCAGAAACCTCAAGACCATTTCTATAATATAACTCTTTTATAAATTAAATGATCAATTCACAAATCAGAAGTTTAGATGGACAGAGATTGTGCTATAAAGAATAAGGAGATTGAGAGAAATATGAGAAGCAGCTGCAAGAAAGAGAGAGAAAGGAAAGGGACGAACCTTGGCCAAAGGGTCTCATTTCTTTTCCTTCTTGATTACGCTGGACAGCAGGATATGGACCCAAGATGCCTTCCCACCTTCTCAATGGGGCAATTGGACCCTTCCATTGCATTGAAGCTTGATATGAACACTTTCTAAAGTGATTTTTCTTCCACTATGTCCTTTTTTATGCCGCAAGATATCTTACCGTATCACAAAACTTTATAAAAGTGATGATCAATGCCAATCAAGCATATTAACCCAATTAAAAAAACAAAAAAGAATTGATTCTATTAAAGACTGAAAGGCAAATGTGAATTGCATCAGTTAGGCTATTTGCAAAAGATAAAGACTTTTTTCATTGTTAAGTCAAACATGGTAATCCTGATCAAGCATCTTATTCATTAGTATTAAACAAACACACACAAATCCATGATTGGTGCTTATATTCATCTCATTCCCATTGAAAAATGCCTCACTTATCAACTAAAGTACCATCTCAGTGATTGCTTAAAGAAAAGGGAATAAAAGAGAATCCTATTCTCACAACCCAATACTTCACCCAAAAGGACTAGCTATAAGTACGTAGAAGAACTTCCTGGTACATAAATGATAAAAGACTAAATACTCATCAAAATAGGCTCTCATATATTCCTCCTCATTTAAATTTCGATATCTTCACCAGGCTAAGGGTTCAAATCTAAATTCAGATTCAGATAAATCTAATCACAAATACATAGAAACCATTTACAGTGTCTCCTAATCTACATGGGCCATGAACTGAGCCTACTCTAATATCATTTATCAAAACCCATGATTTCACCCAAAAAAGCTAGTCAAAAAGGTTTTATGTGGGCTTCTTGATCTGGTATAAATACTTATGATATTTTTAGTACATAACTAATTTAGGATTAAATAGTCACCATAATAGGCTCTCATATCCATAATAAATATTGTATATATTAATAAAGAAATAGATGAATAATGTATATAGTGAGCTGCTCAAAATTTTTACCTCAGCTTTTATATAAGCTCAACTTAGTTCAGCTTTGAAGTAATTGAACCGGCCTTGAACTTGGTTCTCAAGCTTGGAATTTATATGAGAGGATCCTTGAGAAAGACTTGCTTGATCAAGCTTGGGTCCATGGGGCTAGAAAAGGCATATAACATGACTAATTGACCTTTGAAATGAATCTTACAATTGATGTTTAGAGTTCTTAGGATATGAAAACCAAACCTTGTCAACTCTCTTCTTCCTCTCATGTCTTGCTGACCCACCTTCCATCTCTAATTCCCTTTGGCCCCCCTTTCTTATGGGCTCATGGTTAGGTAAAAGCTTTGATTGATGGCTTAGTTAAGCTACTAGATTTTATAAAGTGATTGCATATAAAAGTTTAGATTAAGGGCTTAGTCAAGATATTGTATTTCATGAAGTGACAGCAGTCTTTATGTCTGAATTTATGCAGGATTAAGGCTTTTACTAGTAACTTAACTAAATTGTCAGAGCTAGATTGCAGGTCAATTCAAGCTTGATTCAAGTTGAATAATTCCATCTTCACCTAAGGAATTAGCATAAAAAGGAATTTATCATCCAGGTGACCTGCTTATTTATAACTCACAAGAAAATCAACCGTTTGATTTGCTTCTCGATAAATATGCATGTATACATCTGAAGTCTGGAATCCTAGTGATGATGGAATAAAGCTTTCATGAGCCAGGATGCAAGTAACCAGACCTTGCATTGATCCTGAAGATGACAGTAGAAGAATCAAGCTTATTGATCGTCTTTATCCCATCAAAAGCTTTTCATATTCAAGTGAGCAAGATCTAGCTCGAGCTTAGTTTATTTTATAATTCAGCTTAGCTCAAGTTAAAATATTTAATTCTGAGTTAAATTTATGTTATCATATCTAATAATGGCATGAGATCTTTGAAAACATTTTCAAGACTATAATGTGTTAATTAACCAAAGATTCCTCAATTAAGAAAAACACTTTGACCTTCAGTACAGTGATATATTCTACTTTGAACCTTAAGAAATACATTCTAACCTTAGAATTTTATGATAAATTTAATTTTATTATTTTGATGAACTGTAAATCAAGTAGACATAGGTTAATATAAGATTCATTGTTATTCTGAAAACATTTTCAAGACTATAATGTGTTAATTAACCAAAGATTCCTCAGTTAAGAAAAACACTTTGACCTTCAGTACAGTGATATATTCTACTTTGAACCTTAAGAAATACATTCTAACCTTAGAATTTTATGACAAATTTAATTTTATTATTTTGATGAACTGTAAATCAAGTAGACATAGGTTAATATAAGATTCATTGTTATTCTGATTATATTAAAACCTGAAAACTCTGTAAGATTGAATGAGTATTAAGCAAAGCCTTACAATTTATATTTTAAAATAATTTTTTAATATTTTATTTTTAACTTGTTTCCAAATTACATTAATTTTAAGGATTTTATTCGGAGTGAAAGTACCCTAACTTGATATTTGTTGGACCATGATTTTTTGAAATTCTTCAAATTTGTTCTTGAAAGAAAGAGTTGACTTTTTATTTTTAAGAAATTTAATTTTTTTTAATATGTTTATTAAATCAAATGAGATATTCCTATATTTCTATAAGAAATTTTAAGTAAATAGAAAGAAAAGAGAAAAGTTTAGAGAAGAGAGAAGTTAACATTCACTTAAATGATTTTGAAGAAAAATAAAAGAGAGGAGAGAGGATGTGAACTCACAAGAACCTACATACCACCCATCCAAATCGAATGAAACTGAATGGTTTGGTATAGTTTGGACCAATTTGAAACCCATACCAATCGAATTGCAAAATCGAACTGGTTCCCCTTGAGTTTAGTTCGAGCTGAACTAACCGATTCGATTCGAATCATCTTACTTTGATTGTCAACCCAACTTCAAATAAAATTGTCAACCCAACTTCAACCAAAATCCAACCCATCACAATATAAATATATAAATTATTTCATTTAAATTAACCCAATCTAATATGATTAACATGGTATGACATGTCCTAGTTGGCTAATCAATGCTACCCAAATCTAGTTTAAAATAAGGTTGATTAGATTGGTTTGGAGAAATCCTAGTCCAATCTTAGGTTAGGTTAGAGTTGGAAGATACAAAGATTAGGTTAAGCTAAGATTTCTCTATAACTAAACCAATTCTAAGGCTCCATATGGATCCAATCAATTCATGAGTGGACCCAATGCTAACCTAATTAGACCTCATCATATCTATTTTTAAGGTCCATGAGTTGGTTTGGAGTGAAAAATTAGACCCAATCTAACATTGAGTTTGGATTTAAATTTTATATTTTTAATCCACCTCAATTGAACTAAACTTATGTATTGTTTAGGTTTAAGTTTGATCTACAAAATAAGAGCTGTGCAACTAGGACTCAATCCTATCGAACAACAAAAAAAAAAGGATCACTTTTCCATCACCCTAATTTTTTTTTAATACATTGATATCTCATTTAAAGCAATTTCTTTGTGTGCATCTTAACAACCCTATATCCTAACACCTGCTTTCACTTAGTTATATTTAATTATTTTTTGAATAGATTTTAATTTATAATATTCTCAAGTATATATATATATTGATATTTTTTAGAGTCATAATTTATATACTTATACTTTAAGAATGACCACTTTTTGGATAAAATTAATTTTTTAAATGAAAATGCATATCTAATTTGGCTATTAATTATATTTAAATTGTTTAATTATTAATATTATATTTATAGTGATAAAAGAATAGATAAATTCTTAACCAAAGCTACATACTTGATCTGATGTTGTCTTGACCTAAGTCAACTATTTTGCATTAGGTTTATGTCATACTTGATCATGATCTAATTTGAATATTTTGATAGGTCTAAAATCTTTTTATGGACCTAACCCAACTAACATGATTAACTAATTGATTTGTTTGGGTCCACAATTAAGACTCGAACATGGAATCGGGTCAAGTTGGGGATAATTATGGCCCAATCTAATACAACTTATTTGCATTCCTAAATTGAGCAAGCTAAGACTACTTCTAGCTTGCTTGGTTGCCAATGTAGAGAGCCCAATTGAGTAAAATTTTGAGTCAAGCATAGCCTAGCTTGCAAACAACTCAACTTATTTGACAATCCTACTTGACAGATAACCTAGGTTCAGTCATCCTTATTGGTTGGAAATTAGGACTATAAAATAATTATTAGGTTACAGTATGGGTTAACCATAATCTAACCCAATTTGTATATCTCCCATCCTTTGAGATTCTCCAAAACAACAAATCTCTATCTTAAGCCAAATTTGGGTTAGGTCATAATGGCTTCGGTTTGATCGAGTTAGTTTCAAATAATGCATTGCAAATCATGTTTAAACTCAATATGAAAGAGTTAAATGTGATGTAATTCATCAAAGAATTAAAGCCGGGACTAATAACATGCTAACAATTATCACAGTATTTTAGATAATTATGACATAATGCTAGACAAATTGTAAATAAATATTTTATTCATGATGTAAATTAATGATAACCATTCATGCCAAAATCAATCAATTATTCAATAGAAAAAACCATAAATTAGAACATCATTCTATGAACATTAATGGAAGTCAGTGAACATGGCATGTAACAATTTCAAATTTAATCTTGTGGTAATCCAAGTACATTTCCATTTTTAGTTCTGAAACTTCTGGTGTTAAGAAGTTCACATGAACTGAAAAACTTTTAGTTTATAATATCCAATTATAGCTCTAGGCCAATTACATAAAACATTCATATTCATGAGAACGGTGAAAAAGGATCAAAATCGCCTAACAATTTGGCTAGTCTAAAATACCTAACATGATCCAATCCTTCAACAATACACAAAATATTATTGGAGCCTTGAAATGATGTGCAAGTAATGTAAGAAAATAATTCATACATATCAATAGAAGAAAAAAAAGAAACATATTGATGTAAGATCCTATTATATAGACAATGTTTGTAAAGTTCCCCTTTTAAGATCATATGTCTCAGATTGATTCAAACTTTGTTGCAAAAAGAGATGCTGCTATGATTTTATTGATCCAATCACAAATAACTACTTGATTGCTTACAATTATGAATAATAAGTAGAAAATATGAGACTATTGTACCATAAAGTGTTTATTTCATGAAAATTAAATTCTAGAAGATGGGCTTGCGTTTCAACTTTGAAGAGCTCATGTAAGGCTCAAAGCGTGCCATGTATCTTGACCAGACCAAACATAAAACTACCTTCTGTTTGATTGGATTAGACCAAACCTTGACCCACTCAAATCAATCTACGTTCCAATTTGGATTTGATATAAATGCAAGCCCAGCCCAATACTCCAAATATATAAATGAGTCATGATCACAATGAAGAAATATCTTGTTACAGAGAAATTCATTGCTAGATTTTTCTAGTTGGACCTCTACATGAATTTATTCTATTTTTTTGTGCTTGTCATATTATCAAAGATTGTTAAGCATTTAACATTTAAGATGCATTCTTTTAGGAACATTTCTTTTTTACAAACACTTATTTACATTCCAAAGGCTTAACAGGACATATTACTTTCTCTGAATCACTGGCAGCCCTTTTATTAAAAAATAATAAAATATCTTTATTAACAAACAAAAGTCTAGCTTCCAAGTCTCTGCACCAACTATTCCCGTTTTAATAATTATAACCTGTTTTGGATACCCTGAAGCCTTATCCTTGCGATAGGTCCCACAAGGTATCAAGGACTCACGGTGCAAAGCAAATGGCAGAGAGTTGGAGGGGACAATGAATGAGACCATCACATCCTTCAGTCCAACCATCACACCTAGACATAAAAGAGTTATATTGATAGATAGACAAAAATGTAATTTAATTCACAATTTTTTATTCAAAATTTATTTTAATTCTTAAATTGTTAACTATTTTAATTTAATTTTAATATGTTAAAAGTATTATATTTTTAAAAATATATAAACTAGCTGATAGAAGAGCACATTAATTATTGATTAATTTTAGCTAATCTTATGCATAAGATGTCATGAGGAACCAAACTATAACAACTGAAAGTTTAAAAATAAGAAATAAAAAAATATTTTTCCCTATAAGTTATTTAAAAAGTGGGCTATTGGGATAGATCAGTGAAAACAAAAGCCCAGGTAGTCATAGTACCAAGAGGATGCATTGATTTTCTAAAGACTTTCTTGGATCTTGAAGAGGTTTTTTCACTCTTCATTTCCTCCATTTGTTCTGTAAAAAGATACTACTTTTCACATTGCACTGATAGAAAGAACACATGGTAGCAAGGAGTTGAGCTGATCGCTCAGCTTCAACGTGCAATGAGATAATTATCACTCTCTGAAGAACACATGGTTAACTAGTCCCTGAAATTATTCTACTCCATTTAGATGGTGGCAAGACTCCAGGTGGAAATTAGCATGAATTCACTGACTGAAATCCAGAAAGAGAGCTGGCAGCTAAGATCAGACAAAACCAAAGGTGAGCACTATGTTTTCTGCTCCAATGTTATGGATCTTCACTGACTTTGATCAGGCTATAAGCAATAATTTAATCCTATTGGAAGAAAAGATTGCAGTCTAGTAACATAGGTGGCTTTGCTCGCCAAAGTTAGCCCTGTAGCCAAAGTTGTCTCACAAGTCAAAAAGAGAAATCCACCAGTTATTCAAACAAAGCAACAGCGTGAAAGGGGTAGTAGAAGGTAAGCAGAGTGAAAACACCTACCTTACCAATGTTTTTTTCTAGACCAATTCCATTCAATTTACCAAAAGAAAACCTTTCAATTGATCTGCTAATGACCTCAAGATTCATCATTACTGTATTCGATTGAAACATATATATATAACAACAGCCACCGTCAAATGCTGTCAACGAAATATTTGAATAAATAAACTGAATAAACTGTAACCATTATCCAGATTTTTTTATAAAAAACAAAATTTGACCACATCCTTCCAGCTATTCAAATTCTAATTCATTTCTCTCTTTTTCTAATAAATATACAAAAGTATTCAGACATGAGCTAAGAGAGATATAGATAATTTAAATAAAGGAGTCCAACGATTCCATAAAAAATAGAAAAGAAAAGAAAGGAAATAATAAATATATGATAATAAAACAAAATCTAATTCAGATCTAGATAGAGTGTGCATAGATCCAGAGGATCTAATCTAATTTAATTAAGAGCGTTGGGCCCCACACAGGCTTTGACCACCGGACTCCACACCCACTGCACCAGAAACTGCCTCCCTCCCCTGCCGTTGATGTTGTAGCTCCTCCCCTGGCCGTCCTTGCTCACCTGCCCCGTGTAACCGCCGCCGCCTCCGGTCCCGTAGACACCCTCGCAGAGGTCGGCGATCTCCGTCGGCGCCGTCGGGTCCTCGCCGGCGTACCAGGCGTTCACCAGGGGGTTAGTCGCCATCTCCGCCAGCTCGTGCGCCACCACGCTCACCATCCCGTCCGTCCCCACGTCGCCGTTCGGCGGCCGCATGGCCCCCACCCCGCCGCCGGCCATGTAGCTGGGAATTGCGAAGGGGTAGGCGCAGACATCCGGGCACTGGGTGCCGCTGTGGCCGACCCAGGCATAGGGCAGAGTGTGGCCCACCAGGGACGGGAACGTGAAGTAATGGAAGCCGCAGACGGCGCGGCAGAAGTCCTGCATGGCGATCTCCGGCGCAGTGAGGATGAGGTAGACGCCGCGGCGGTGGTCGACGGGAGGGAGGAGGCCTTGAGGGCGTCGGCGATGAGCTGCTGGACGGAGAGGCGGGTGAGGGAGCGGCCGCGGGAGGCGGCGCGGTCGGAGACCTCGGCAGCGATGGAGAGGGAGCGGGAGACGTTGGAGCCGGTCTGGTCGGTGTAGAGAGAGACGGCGGACCACCACTGGGCGGCGGAGGGGCCGGCGACTGAGGAATCGGAGAGCGAGAGGAGGAAGTCCCGGATGGGGGCCTGGAGGGCCGGAGTCCACCGGCCGTACCAGATGAGGTAGAGCCTTATGGGCGTCGAGAGGACGGGGCCCATGTGGTAGCGGAGGCGTACAAGGTCGGAGGACCCCTCGTACCTTTTGGAAGCCGGCAGGGTGGCCGCCACGCCGCCAGCGGCGGAGGGGGTGAGGCGCTGGTGAGGGTAAATGCTTGCAGCGTGGATCACCGAAGGGAAGAGGAGGAGGAGGAGGAGGGATAGAAAGAAGGGGAAGAGAGGAGGTACAGCCATTTCCACTGATAGGAGAGGGGAGGCGTTTAGGTTTAGGGGGTAGGAGAAAGGAAGTGGATCATTATATACTAGAGGAGAATGAGATAGAGAGAGAGAGAGAGAGAGAGAGGGAGCTACGAGGGAGTTGGAGAGCTGGAGAGAGTGATGAGAAGCATGGGCTGGCTGCTGGCAGAAGGGAGTGGGGTGGGAGCTGGAGACAGCTGCCCTTGGCAAAGGCGATGGCTGCCATCGCTTCGAGGAGAGAATAACCGCGTTAAAAAAAAAAAAAAAAAAAACTACAGGCATCGATAGTCGTGCACATGTTTAAGTTTCGGATGCTTTCGGCGCCTCCGCGAAATTCAATTTCGAAATATATTTATTTTGATGTGATTGGCTGTTTTCGGATATAGCCGCGTTTAGTTTGATCGTGATTCAAAAAAAAAAAAAAAATTAAAAAAATAATTTATAATATATATAAATTTAAAAATAAAAAAAATGATTCTAACGTTGATGGATTTAAATATTTTAAATTTATTCATGAATGTAACTCAAATGTAATATATTCGGATCATAGTTGATTAACTTATTATATAATTAATAAATAAATTAGATCTTAAATTAATTCATTAATCTATAATTAATTTAATTATGAAATAAATTAATTTATGTAAGTTGATCTATTAACTCAATCATGACCGATCGGTAATACCTATTTATCCAAGTTAATGATATTTTTTAATTAATTAATATTTTATCCTAAAAAACCTGATGTTTAGATAAAATTATATTAAAAATAATTAAAATGTTATTGCTAAAAATATAACAAGTAATGCATGTATGCATATGTTTTAAATAAGTTTTTTTTTTTTGGTTCAAACGGGCGATCACACGAGTATAGTGCGAATCAACCCAAATAGATCAGAATACAAAATTTGTTATAAAACAAAAGAACAGGGGTCACTCAGCCTCCACATCCAATAACCAGCGTGCTGAGCCACTAAAGCCGCCGCCTAGTCAGCCGTCGAATTGGCTTCACGGTATATATGACGAATCTGGGCAGTATCAACCTTTCGCAGGATAAACCATATGTCCCTAAGAATTGGATTAGTGGGGCTTCAAAACAATTCTCCTTTCACAGCCATCGAATGACCATCATAGAATCATCATCGATCATAAGCCTATGAGTATGAAGAATCCATGAGGCATAAGTAATACCCGCCAAGCAGCATAAAGCTCGGTCATAGGGACTAGGGGTGCAACTCGGGCTCATGAAACTCGGGTTTTTCTCAACCCTAACCCTAACCCTATTTATAAAATGTCAACCCTAACCCTAACCCTAACCTATTTGTAAAACCTCAACCCAACCCTATTTTTAAAAATCGGGTTCGGATTGAGTTTCGGGTTGAAATTCGGGTTGATGAGAAAAAAAATAAAATACTTTTTTTAAAGTAAATAAACGCTGAATTATGGATCCCAAAGACGAAAAAATAAAATCCCTTGCCGAACGCATAAGCTAGACTCAGGGCTTTAACATTGTATTAAAAAAAAATCTTACCTAAAACAAAAAAGAGGAGGAGGTGCCGGAAACAAAGAAAAGGAGGAGGTGGAAAGTAAAATGAAATGTATGGGTGGTCCACCTTTATGTTTGTCCTTTTCCTCGCTTGCGACTGATAGTCTTGCCCTCCTCGCTCTCAAGTTGGTCATCTCGTCCAATCCGATTGATGCCTTCAACGCTCCCAAAAATCTGGTGCCGATAAGCTACCCTTGTTCGAGTAACCCTCGGGTTCAGGTTATCTCGGGTTCGGATTGCGGTCAACCCTAACCCGGGTCAATTGCAAATCGGGCCTGGTTAAATTCGAGTCTTTCGGGTTTGGGTTGGGTAAACATGAGTTTAAACACTGCTGTAAATCGGGTTCGATGGGCCAGGTTCGGATTGAACCCGGCCCAAGTTGCACCCCTAATAGGGATAGAGGAATTGAGGGTACCAAATCCCCCCGCCACCAACATATCACTCTGAGGCCCGCGAATAATGAAAGCAAACCAGCAAATCTTCCACAGACACTCTCATCAAAGTTAATTTCGATAAATCCTGAAGGGGCTCCTAGGAAATGAAAACCGTATGCCAATTCGCTACCGAAGCAATAAGGGATCCCTAGAGGCTAAGGGAGTCAGAACCAACCACTTGAATAACATGGGTGCAGTCCGCCGTTAAAGATCTAATCTTCCACACTAGCCGGTGTGAAGAAATAAAGTCCTCCGAGAAGATGAGCTGGTTCCTCGACATCCAAATCTGATATACCGTGGCTGCCCGAAGACCACACTTGTGCTGAGAAGCCCTCCGAAGATCATGAAAGAAGAGGGAACGCAGAAGAGGGAACGCAGGGAGCCAGAAACATCCAATTTGCATGAATAACCCATCAGGTGCATGTATAAGTTACACAGCTTACATAGATTATGTATTCATATCAATTTGAATAAAATATAATTATTAAATAAACTATAAAGATCCTGTTATATAACCCGTGTGATACATAAGTCGAATTTGAATTTAGATTTTAGACCTGATTAATAAATGAAATAGGTTAGGATTTATCTCATTTGTTATTATATTTGAAGTTGGCACGATCTACCTATATTTCATTGATACAATTTGTCATCTCTATGTTACATTAAAATTATTGATCTTATTTGAGTTTTTTAATTAACTTCTTATATTTTTAATTAAATATACTAATTTATAAATTTTATTTATTCAGATATTTTTTATGATTATTAACAATGATTTGATAGATTATACTAATTGGCATGATAAACATGAAAAAATATTGAAATGTTACCTATACAGAGTGGAGATGATCAAAATATGAAAAATGAAAGGAAAAACTTTCATCATTTATTCACCTCCCATTTTCAACACTTGCATTGGTCCTCTCTTCAGAGTCATTTTTCACCTCCACCGTTATCATCTCAACACAATGTAATACAATTTCAACTTTTTTTTTTTTTCTATCCGTCACGTCAATTAAAAAATAATTCTTTAAGTTCTTATTGACTCATCAAAATTATAACAATAAATTAAAACTTTAATTCTAAAATAATTAAAATCAATCAAATAAATTCTTTTTCTCTGTCTTAGGTGGCTTTGATGATTAATCCAGCAAAAATATATTTGAAAACAAAATTATTAATTGGTATTCTCAATTAAAAAGAGAAACATTTTAAAAACTTCATTGAAAATCTTACATAATTAATGCATTATTATATCTTCATAATTTTTTTTTAAAAAAATGTTAAAATATAATATTTTAGTCATAAAAATTTTAAACTTCCTGTTATATTTTAGATCATCCAAAAAGCTACATTCCTCGTGACCCAAAAAAAAAAAAAAAAAAAAAAAAAAAAAAAAAAAAAGGCTTTTTTTTTTTTTTATTACAGCCGAACGATCACACTAGTCTAGTATGAGTCAAGCCTGATATATCAGAGTACAAGATCTGAAGTAAACCCATAGGACATAAGTCACCCAGTTTTTAGGACCAAGGAACAGAATGATGAGCCACCCGGCAGCTACTCAATCAACCGCTGAGTTAGCTTCCCGAAGATATGTCGGACCTGGACAAAAAGCCTAATGGAGCAAAGAGCTGATGTCACATAACAAAGGGTTAGTAGGCTTAGGATCGCCCATTTCCTGCCGGAGCCAGCGCACCACTGTAGTAGAATCCTCTCAATAATAAAACAGCGAGTACCCAGAGTACAGATAGCATAAGATTACTAGCCCATGCGGCATATAACTCAGCGAGCGGAACTGATAGGTCAAGAGAGCCAAACCACCAGCCACAATCATCGAACCACTCGAGTCACGGATCACAAAAGCCGACCCAGCCAGACGACTTTGAACACTGCCATCAAAATTGATTTTGACATATCCTAATGGAGGGGGTTCCCAGGAGACAAAGACCGTACGACGGTGCGCTTAGCAGGGGAATCCCAGATGCTAGGTTTGTCAACATCAATGCGAGGCTGGTGGAGCAAGTACTTGGCAGAGAGTGACAAAGTTGTCCTGAGAATCTTGTGGGGAGGATCACTCATAGCAGAAAAAATCTTCCTATTCCGTGACAGTCAGACTTGATAAGCTATATAAGCAGTCGAAGAGCTCAACCGACATATACCTTTTCGCACATCCTGCCTGATTATCCTCAGGAAGTTTGACAAGGGCAAATGCTATGAGCAACAAAACTATGACGACCGGAAATTCAAAGATCAAAATGACTGTTGAATGGGAGTTGGAGGACCCAAAAATAAATATATCTTTTTTAAAAAAATATTTTTTTGCGTCCGATTTGGATGCATGGATGCAACCTCTCCCACACAAGTGTCCGAAGAGGAGTGGGACTACCGGTGGACTTTGATGACAGTGTTGATGATATTACTGTGGAGTAAGATGCATTATTCGTTTCGATGTCAGGAAACTTGTGATAGCCAATGATCAGGTCTCAGAGCTGATCTTAGGGCTGCATAGACAGATATTATCAGAACGATTCGGCAGCTTCGAACTTCAAAGAATTTTTATTGAGAAAGATTTTGCTATCATCATTGACTGGATTTAGAGTAGAGTGAACGGCGATGGTGCTCATCCTCCTCTTTGTGATATTTGGCATCTTTTATAGGATTCGAGGATTATTATAGTCGTTATGTATATCAAAGGTAAACTTAGGTAATGGACTGAATTGCCTTCTATGCTGTTCAGCATTTTATTGATTGAGTTTGTTCATGTAGATAAAATTTCATTCTCTCTGCATCTTGTTTGAACTTTTTGAACTGTTCTTTTGTTAGAGTTAGGTAATTATCCATCTATATAAAAATAAAAATAAAATAAAATAAAAAATAAGTGGGACGGTTTGGTAATAATCCGGCGAGCCGTGTCGTTTAGGGGCCCGCCGGGAGACATTTAGCCGGGGTAGCGCTGTTGGGTCCCTGCTCCAAGAAAGGGAAATTCCCTTCTCCTTCGTCCATTCGGCGTCGTGGCCTCGACCCACCACCAGGAACCGTCCGATCGTGATTGGATGGCTAGTACAATAATTCTTCAACCTCTGGCGCACACCGTCGGGGACCACGCGGCGGCCTTCAATTACCGAGATTCCGGGACCATCACAGCGGAGGAGACAAAGGGAGTTGAGAGTCCGTCCCCTGCTCAGCCTCCAGCTCACTCCTGTCATCCTCGTGCTTGATGGTGGACTCCTTGATGCCACGCAGGCTCTCTCAATTTGTAATTAACTTTAAAATATCTTCCGGCCAAAAGAAGAATTTGTAAAAATTAATTAAGGCTTCAATCAATATTTCAGATGATAACTATTATAACACTTCTTTGGTGGCAAGTTTACTTTTGCTTCTTAAACTTTCATCCAAAATTTAATTTGATCTTTTTAAACTTTCTGATCCTCAAGAGTTTTGTTTAGTCTCTCCTATTTTTAAAAAAATATTATCGCTATATTTGTTCATAATAAGATAACACACCAATTATCCTATCAATCTTAACTGATTCTACGAAACAAAATATCAAAAATGCACATAAATAATTAGATTAGTAGCATAAATACTGAAAAAAATATATTACGTTTTAATATTTTTTTAAGAAATTAAGCCCACATTCAAACCATCCAAGGCCTTGAAAGCATTTCTTGATGCTTTAAACTTGCCTTTATTTATGATGCTAGCTGATGTTACCATATGGAGCTCAAGGAAGTATGGTGGAATTTGGCCTACAACCCATAGAATTCCCATTACTGTACTTGAATGTTGTAGTCACTAAGATGGAAATAGACCATGAAAAGCGTTGCGGTGGGAGGAATGATGGATGTAAGACTGTCTTGCACTAGTTAGTGTTTGCCATGTGATATGGAAGCCAAAGGGTGCATAAATACTTAAATAAATATATTTTTTTATTTGAAAGTGAACTTCTCTTTCAGGGAAATCCAGCAGCCAAAATCCAAACAGGCCTTTAATTTGCCGGGGGCTTCAATGGTTTAGCCCTTTAGTCTTTTTTTTTATTATTCTTGAGCAAATTTGCATTGAGTAATCCACTTGCAAATTTGCATTGAGTAATCTGAGGCTATCATATTTGGTTGCATTTTCATGGTCTTAGATGGTAATAATTTTTAATCACTTTTATTTTTAGAATTCTCATCCAATTCAATAATTTCATGCTTGCCTTTGAAGAGGATATATTCAAAATGATTTTATGAAACAAAATACCTCTCATTTATTAAAAAAAAGTTCAAAATTATTTTCTAATATTACAATATAGTAAAATATATTATAATATTAAAAATATTAATACTATAATTTTATTTATATATTATAATAGTTATAAATATATTAAGGATAGTTATAGTATTACATGGCTTAATCTTGAATTCTCAAGATATACAAAAAAAAAAAAAAAGTTAACTGTGAATATCTAAAAACCTTTAATCATAGTACATCAAATATTGTGCTCTTTTTTTTCATAAATAAATTGGTTATTACAACCTTACAAACCTATTCCATGAGTATCAAGTATCAGCATCAAGTATCAAATTAAATTCATAAAAAATTATTAAACCAGTAAGTGAGAGTTGAAGTATATGTAGCAAGACTGGTCGAAAAATCAGCTTCCCAAGAGCATATCTACTGTGAAAATTTGAAAGTGTGGCAATCTTGCACTGAATATCCCCTCAGCTTAGAATGAAGACTTTTTGGGTTGCCATTGATCCAAGCTATGGCTGTGGATGAGTTCCCTTTAAGAATTATACCACCCAATACCATCCTATCACTTTAGCAAGGTAGAATACAGTAAATATAAGGCCATATCATGCTGCTGTAATTTTTATAGAGGGAACAGAAGCTCGCTGATTTATCAAGGATCAGATCATCCTGCGATGACAATTATTAGTGATGCAAGATTGGATTACTATTGCCGCTTTATATTTTGTATTTGAAGGCTTATTTGGGAATAGTGATTTATAATGCATGGTGCATAAGCGTGCACACGCCACACATTACAGTGCACGTTGCAGAAGCGTACGATGCATAAAAGAATAAAATTATTTTTGGTCATGCATGATGCGCACAATCTGCATTATGTAATGCAAAAAGACCTTTTCGTGAAAAAAGAATGCATAAATGAAGAGTTGACGATGAAATATAATAGATTGTTTATCTAGGATTTATTTTATTTTTAGTTTTTAATAATACATGACTTACACATAAAGGTCGATGGAAATTGAGATTTATAGAGGGGATATTTTTAGATAAAAAGATACTTTGGCCCTCAAATTTTCATTTAAAATTTATTTTATTCTTCAAACCTTTATAATATATATGCTCTTAAAAAAAAAAAGCCCAACATATTATTTACATAAGTTTTCATGTTTCTATCAAACAATTTGAAAATCTAGTTAAAAGACTTCCATATATTATTCTAGCATTGTTCAATGTAAAGGACATCACTATATAATCTTTTTTTTTTTAACAAAGATAGTGCTCCTTCATTAAATGAATATATTTTAATCTGATTATAATGAAAGAAGGCATCAATGCAGCTGAGTAACTTATATCCGGCTATGAACTAACTTATTTTGGTAAAGAAAGCTATTATTTAGAAGATTTGAGAAATCCATGAATTTTCTTCTCAATTACTCGTACAATAAACTACCTTTGACTTATTCATCAGCAGAAACCATTCAGAGAATGGTTACCTGTAATTATCACTAAAGTCTCTTAGCTGTCTAGTAATAACCATGTAGCAAGAATGTCTTTTTTTCTTCTCCTTTTCCTTTTTTCACTTTCTCCCTCTCATTTTATGTACGTTGTAGCTACACCCTTCAATACACACACCAGAACAACCCCTTTAGGGCTTTTTGAATCTCCATATCCATCATGCATTCTCTCCTCATTCATTTTAGAAAAGAAAAAAATTTGTTGTACAGCTTTTCGTACACAAATATGCATGGATACATGAATTGATCGTATACTCATGCCATCACGTGCCAAAACCTAATGGGCCTTGGTGCACACCGTACATATGATGGCATGGGCACATGATCAATCCGCATGTCTAGTACATTTTTTTGCATCGAAGAGTGATGCAGCAATACTTTTTCTTTAAAAAAAGATAGAGAGAAAGCCACCAAGGTATAAATTTAACATTTGCTCTTATCCATGGATAGGAGGCATTTTAGACATCTTTGTGGTCATGTGATCCATGGTGTATGAAGTGTTAATAAGCATAACAACTTTTAGAATCTACTGTGTATTGTACAAAGGTAAGAAACAAACAAGAAATTCTCCTATATGCCATAGTTAAACTGTGCCTTTGTTCAAGAAAAGTAGGCAAGGCAATAATCAATTTTATTTTGGGTGTTGGAGCCACCCCTATCAGTCTTTTCATACGTTCTAAAGAAAGCAACGGTAGGAAGTCATGTTGAAGCCCATTTGATGGACGAATTAGCCTTTTGGCTATTGCTTTGTCCTCATTCTTGTAGTTTATAAATATCTTATTTTATAACTTTTGTTTAGTCTACATATCTTCTATTTTATATATGCCATCAAAGAGACAATGTATGTGATTGAGGACAGTGGCTCAATTATGATATTTGAAAATGCATGAATGTCTCTAACATTCGTCAACTAACTTTGGACCACATGATTTAAATTAATAGTAGAATGTGCTCCCAACGTTGTTTGGCTTAATTTTTTAAAAAAGGTTCAATAATAAGGATCTAGCTTATTGGTAGATTTATGCAAGTGATCAAGGCTTTCATCGGCATTTTAAGGCACACAAGGAATGATTTGATTCGCAAGGGGCTAATAAACATCTTATGGTCATAGGTTTTTGCGGGTCCACAAAAAAATAATTAAATTATAATATTTTTGAAAGAAAAAATTCAATGATTTAAGAATACTACAATTTCTTATCAAAAAATTATTGTGGAATTTTACAATACTCCTTAACTTGATTAAAACCTTAATCCGTTGAATTCTTGAAATAGTTTTTAGCACCAAAGGGAACAAAATACCAAACTATAAGAAGGTTAATTGGTAAAAAAAACAAGGAATGGATATCAAAATTTATTTAATTAAAGTGAAATTTTTTATCCATTCATTCAATTCAAACTTCTTGAAAGAATAACGGAACAAAAAGAGAATTTATAAAAGTGGAGCCTGTCCTCTTGTAAAAAACTATATTTTATTTTGATCGACTCGAAGGCCTAAATGTTATCATATATCCTTAATCATGGTATGTACGGAACACTTTAATGGTTGACATAAGTTCTTAAAAAGCTATCGGGTTTCAAAAAGATCTTCTCGTTGGACATTGCATGGAGAAGTTTTTGCATTTGAAGGTTTAGATGTATAATTTAATTTTTGATGCAATAAAATGTATCATAAGGTCTTGCTCCATCCTTTTGAAATGGCCAAAATTGCATCAATAATTATGATATTTAGAATTAAGAATTCTTGCTTATTTGTTTACCAATGAACACAAAATCTAAGAAAATAAAGTGAAAAACAAATAATTAGAACTTCATGGGCTAATTACCTATTCTTTCTTTCTTTTTTTAAATCAAACTCCAAAAAAATTCTTACTCATTTCTCCCTTTCTTTTATTCTATATTATTTTTATAATAGAAAATATTATAATCTCACATAAATAGTGCTCGTAGCATCAGCTTCTATCAGGCGATTGAACTGGTGAGGAAACTGATGAACCCAAATCTGTAGATGGGCTAAGACATGATCATTTGAGCAAGATAATCTGCCGATTGATTCCTCTTTTGAAATACATGAATACAAACACTCCTAAGGAAAAAAAGAAATTCAGCGGCGCAGAGTTGGATGTATACTCTCCCTACATAGCTAAGCAATTACAGTGAAAAAAATCTCCTTCTTCAACAAAGAATTATTGGAGTAGAATAGCTTCAGCCAACAGCATCTTTCCGTATGCATTTACTTTCCTAGCTTCCTTCTTTATTCTTGGCTCTAATCAGAAAGATCCTGGATATTTTTTTCTCTATTCTCCCTGCATAGTTAAGCAATCACAGTGAAAAAATCTTCTTCCAAAACATAGCATGATTAAAATAATAATCAATAATAGTTTTAACTCCCCACCAAAAAACAATAAGTTTAGCAAAGGATACAAGAGTGGAATAGCTCCAGCCGACAGCATTTTCCCGATGCATTTGCTTTCTTAGTTTCCTTCTTTATTTCTAGCTCTGATTAAAAAGATCTTAGATATTTTTTTCTTATTATAGTGTAAAAAATATTAGTTAGCCAATGTGAAAATTGTTTAATTGATTATTTGATGCATGATAAACGCACAGACCTTTGCAAGCTTAATCCACACAAAAATCTTAACTAAACATTTGTTGTTTATATTTTTTTCCAAGATTTATTTCACATGCTTATGCTTATTATTCCTTGAGTCAAAATACATGATTATGTTGATTTAGTTCATGAATTCAGAATGTGACATTTGATACCATAGTTTTGTTTCAAAAGGATTAGCCACTAACATAATGCAAATATGATTGATATTCATAAATTGTGATTCATGAATAATATTCAACAATTGTACAAGTAGATTTTGTTTTTTTGTTTTTTTTTTGGCCTTACAGAGAGTTGGCCTTACATGTTACATCCTCAAAGGCCTAAATGGATCAAGTTGCCGCAGACAATCTCCACCACTGCCCAGCTATGTTGTGCCAAGCATTGTAGGAAGAAGACTTCTTGCTATGGGGGGGAAGTAGCAAGTATAGATCCAAGTCCATTTAGATTTAGATCCAATTTCTTGATCTATAACTCAATGCACCATAAATTGGATTGGATTGATTTAGGTTGACAATCTAAGTTTGAGGTCCAGTGGTATGGGTCCAGCTGGATAAATCCCAAATCGAGCTTAAAGGGTTGGTTCAAAGAAAAGTTTTGTACACCGCTTTCGGTGCAAGATGGCTTACATCGAACGCAGTGATATACCCGCACATGAGCCCGGGTATCTACAATGCGGGACTCATGAATAAGCCTTTCGACGTGGGCTCATACGCGGGTAAATCATCGCGTTCGGTGTGATGTACAAAAACATTTCCTGGTTCAAATCTGAGTTTTGGTCTTGTCAGGTAGGGGTCTGGATCAGATCTTGGAAGCTCCATTTGCGACCCTATTGAAGGTCATCATTAAATAATAAAGAAAGATTGTTCTATGATTTGAAGCAGTGTAGCAAATTTGCCATGAAGTGCTAAGCAAGTTAAAAATAAGAGCTTGCAAATAGAATTTGGCTTCTCTACAACAAATATTTGTGGATCTAGTAGTATTTAAAGTAAGACACCTTGAATGTTGGTGCTATAAGTTAGTACTGAAGAAGGATCTAAGCTTGAAAATTAATGTAACATAAGATTAAAATACACCACTGCTATTACCATAATTTAATGCAAATTAATTGCTTAGGCTTCATCCATGATCTTTAAGCCACTGACACTCTGCCAAGAGACAGAAACAACAGTACACCAACTAGGGTATGAGTGCGCATTTTATCAAATAAGGGATCATAATCATCAATCTTAAGGCAACAATTTACTTTTGGTCCTCAAACTTTCACTTAAAACCATTTTGATTCTCAAATTTTAAGTTGATACAATTTAACCCTTCATTTTTAAAAATGTTGCATTCCCGATGTTCAAAATAGTTAACATATCATCCTTCTAACATTGACATATTAATTATTCCATCAATTTTAGCTAATCTCAAAGGTAAGAAATCCAACATTCCTAAAACCTAAGGCACTAAACTGTAAGAACAAAAAGTTTGAGGATCAAAGTGAAAAATTTGGGAACCAAAATTATATTTTAGCCTGATCTTAAACATGATTGCAGTCATCCATGCTCTGTCATATTCATTCCGTGTCCAGCAGTAGTGCATTTGATAGCCAATCAAGCTTTGTACATACCTAACATTTGATGGTAAATTTCCTCCATGGCGATGAGTAAAGATGGAACAGCTTTTCTTCTGGTCAATAAAGTGACAGAAAAGTGCAGCATCAACTCTCCCAAGCAGAAATAAGTCCAGTAAACTGGTGGTACTTAACAGACTCCGATCCCTGAAGGGCTGAGATTATTTAAACTCACAGTATAAACCTTTTCATTGAGAAAAATCGTTTATTATCAAGTTGTACACAAATAAATTAATTTCAAAGTTCAAATAATACATAATACAACTCACAACACAACAAGCTATTTTTCAAGGAAAACAAAAAAAAACAAAAAATCCCTGCCCACACCGGTCATCCTCCAGAAGGCTCAAGCACTGCTAAAACCTCATGGCTGAGCTCCTAAAACTTTTCAGTGGGATCTTAGCAAAACAAATACGTAAAATGCTTTAATGGTTAGAAAGTAAAGCATTCTTAATTTCAACATGGGTAAAGCCATGTGAGGGCCCTCTCCAAATTCCCAACGTTCAGGAACCACATTCTATAACCACTTGACAAAATAAAAATAATATATCTGTCCACCATATATTTATATCAGTGGTCCGATTATGTCATGGTCTATTGGCCCCTTGCAAGTTTGAATCTGCTTCCTCCAAAAGCAGACCTCAATCTGAAACCCATTTAGATAAATGAAATCAAAATTATTGAAGCTTTTCTGTGGATAAACGAATTAATATTACCAAGAGGGAGTGGGATAGTCTTCACATTTGGCATGTTTAAAATCTTCTCATTTGTGCACCTAAACTTTGAGCTTGCTGCTCATGCCAATCTCCAGCCTTTCAATATTTTCATCAGTGAGCTTTTTTGTGCTCTTAAGCCAAGGGTGCTGCAGGCAGTCTGCAGCTGTGGGCCGCTTCTCTGGAGCAAAATCAAGTAGAGGACAAAGAAAGCTAGCAAATTCTTGGGCTTCAGAGTCAACAAATTTGTATTTCTCAACTAGAAGACGATCCAATGGCCTGAATTTCAGCCTTCGGATCCTCTTCAGGTCTCCATGCCTGTCAAAGAAGTCCTTTGACCGAGATCCTGAAGTAGCAACCTGGACTCAGGAGGGAAAAACAGTTATTCACTTAATGACTGCAAGAGAGTTGCGAGAGAAAAAAAATCTCACCTTTCGTGGCATTTTCCCAAGTAGCTCCATCATCATAGCCAAGTGATCCTGTCATCCAGATGCAGAACCATGCATTAGTTAAATCAATCCAACATTCAGAAGGCATTCCGCTATAAAGAGCACGAAGAACAAACACTTCCAAAAAGCCCGCTCACCACAAGTAGCTAGTCTCAGAAATATAATATAGAGAACCAAAATTTTATGAACATATGGCTGCAGAAGCAAAGCAAGCCTAATGAAATTACTAGAAGAACCAAGGCAAACTCAAAGTGGACCTTGAAAAAATTAAGAGCTGTGCAGATTAAGGTGAGAAAATGTAGCATTTGGGTGAGGAGTTATCACCACCAGAGCATGCAAGGATAATATAAATCAGGTTTCAAAAGGAATGTTTTGAGGGCAATGTGATCTCAGACTTTAATCAGAATGCTTCTCAACCCATTGCACACTGTTCTCAACATAATATAAAGATGAGGTTAATCTGATGAACAAGTTAAACATCAATTCAAAGCCCCTTGGATTCATATCGCCAGGATTTACTTTTGTGGAGAATAGGAAACCACTAGGCAGAGTTCCATAATTAGTTCAAAGTATTTTTTCCAAACCATGACATTTGGAAGATGATAACCAGTAAGTAGTCACATATTTTCCATTTCATGGATAGAAGGAATAAGCAAAGATATTAACACATATTAAAAAGATCTCTACAAAGGGCTCTTTCATGACATTTGAAGTAGAAGTTGATAACAACAAACAGCAGTCATAAATGATGGCTTATTTTCCTTTTTATTAATAAAAAAGACATTGTGAACCAACAAAGGAGAACTCTTCTTCCACTTCATATCAACCATGTTGAAATCACCGCATAAATGCCATATTTTCACAATAGTAGCTAACTATGGTTTAACCTACTAAAACAAGTTTCTTAGAACATGTTATCAAACACATACCCATGCAGCTGTTTCATCACAAATTAATTGATTCACAAAATTTCCTGAAGATCTGAAGTTCAAAATGTTAAATTATGGGAAAACTATCCAACCAACACTAATGACTACTTCTCATGTCTAACTTGCCTCAGGCAATGAACAAAGCCTGAAGTTGGGCATTGGCAGATCTTGCATAACATAAGCATACCAACAAAATACTTATCAGTAGGAATACATAGATGTGAATAACATAAATTAGCTGGAGCAGATTTAGAGTGAAAATTATCTTGCCATTGTGACTGGAAGGCTGTATTTGAGGGATTTCATGTTCTGAAACGTACTAGACCATAATTATGTGACTTCTTGGTCAGTTATCCAAGGATAGCTGAAAAGCTCTTTTTCTGATGGCACTTCTCCAGATGGTATACAAGGGTCTTTCTGCAATGAAGGCAATACACAAAGACTCGGACTCCCTCACAGGACATGCTGATTGATGCGGACAGTCTTAAATGATAAAGGCAAGGATAACAATGAAGATTTCAGCAAGTTAGGAATATTTTTTTAATATATACACACGCTCAATCCAAGTCTTACCTTTGGCAGATAGAAATTTTTTTCCTAACAAAAGACTTTCAAAAATTAGGATTCCACATGGAACACTAAATGGAAACACCCAAGAACACCTTGAAATGAGGATCTTATAACTTGTCAATTCCAATTAAACCAGAGTAGGGCAGCAATTATCCTGCTTAAAATAATTTCAAAAAAAAACAACCTACACTAGGTTAGAAATGAAGCCAAAAATGACACGGAAAGGGATGTAAGTACCTACCTTTGTTAATTATAAATCCCACCAGCTTTCTCCTACTACACTGAAAGATCACCTAGATAGTGTAAATACCCTATTGTGCAACTTAGGATCCATTTAGCATTGTTGTGTGTGGTAGAGCTTTCATCTCTAGAGCTTTGGGCAATAAAATTTTTAATAAACAAGCCATTTGTTAGTAATTACATTTTTGAAGTACTACAAGACTTTAACATATGATTAGTAATCAAACTAAGAATGCACTTTTAGTAACAGAAAATGGCACCCAAAAAAGACATTATATAGCGCTTTCAATTGTCTAACTATTTGTATCAAAAAAAATATTATATGTTTTAGTTTATATCTTAATCTAAATAATATGATCAATAATAATTTTGTATATCTTATAGACATATAATATTTTTTATAATATCATTATATTATAATAATAATTATAATATATTATAAATTACTATCATATAATAATGAACTTGACTTGGCTATAATTGAATAAATCTCTACTCATATATGATTAGGCTATATATCGAAAAATCAAGTGATTAGGAGAATCCTAGCTTATGCATCAAGAGGACAAAAAAAACATATTTTGTTTCTTGCTATTTAAATTGTCTAATTTTGACCACTTGATGCATTAACTCGAATTATCAATGTGATATCCCATCATCCAATCTAGACCCAATTGGATCTAGGTGGAGATTTACTTGAGTGTAAAAAAGTCAAACTCATATAATAATATTGTATTCTTATAATAAAATATTATAATATTGAATTACAGTATTAAATATTATTATATTATATCATTTTATGTTATATTATATGATAATATTATAGTCTTATTATATATAATAAAATGCAACTTTTTTCGTATTTTAAACTCATGACCTCCAAAACTAATGAAAATAACTTTCCAACATGTTCTAAGTAGAACTTTGATCCAAAAGCTCCAATTGAATTTTTTTTTCCCGTAAACTTTTTTTGACTTTTGGAGAGGGTGGAAATCTATTTCAAAATTTCTATCATACACTTCAAAACCACCTAAAAGTGACTTTTACCCTCTCAAAGCACTTTTAGCCCTCCAAAAGCAACGCCAAGCAAGATCTTGATGCACAAGCCTATGAGGCTCAGCTCCATAGAAACACCACCTCTTGATCCTTTATAATAATATCATCGGACAGAAACAAGAGAAGACCAAGTAAACTTTTTGCATATTTATATTCATAAGTCATACGGTCAAAAAATCAAATACAAATATTTTGTAATTTAATCAGTAACACCACATTCTGTCACACATGCCAAGTTCTCGTATATGCTACCAAAGTGAATCCATATGGCTTCGTATCACCTATTAATGATCTCAGTGTCTTGTGGTGAGTTAATGTTCTTTTACTAAAAAAGTAATCTCATATGGCTGGAAGGAAAGCAAAAATCAAATTTGATCAAGTGAAAATAAATACCTTTACCTCTTAAGTAAGTTATATGCAACATAATTTCCATGTAATAATACATGTTATCAAAATCACGTTTAGATGGCTCATGTCACCGAGTAATGCTACAGATAGTCATATAAGGAGTTCTCCCTTACTTAAAAGAGAAGAATTTCATGTGGTTGGGAGCATTAACAAAAAAATGAAGGCAAATTGACTAGTGACTATAGGATCTTAACTTAATTAAGAACCCAGTTTTGCATTATTGACTTTTTTGCATGAATTGCAATCCAAAGCAATATTTCTTTCACATTTCCTTTTCTAATCGGAAAGTGAATTTTCTTCACAAACTCATGACTAGGAGGAAGCTAAAGCATTCACCTTTCTTAAAGAAATGATGTATTGATCCTAGATACATGTCCTGTCACATGTCATCTTATCGCATTCATTCTAGATGTGCCACAAATTTGAAACGTGTGCTTTCACATAAGGACTTCAAAACATTGCCAAATGCTCTCTAGCACCTGCTCCATCATTGCAAAACCCAGATGGAGAAATGCATGGCCAATCAGAACTCTTGCTCTTGAGACAATCTGAATTAATTTAGGTGAGGATTACAAGTTAACCAGTCATGAAGATTTAGGTGTGATTGCCTAAATATTGAGGGTCACATTGTTCAAATCAAAATCCAGAATAGAGTTAGTCAGAACAAAAGGAATTTAATGCAAAACCATCTTCATGCTTCCCATGGTTTAAAGAAATTAGATGTTACCAAGACCATAAACATTCTTGCCAGACACTTGGAATGAGTCTTCATGTCTGATGTCATATGATAGTACAATGTCCAAATAACTAAACATTAGAACACTTCCCGATCAGCTCAGTTCATGCTAAAGGAAGAGAACCCAGATAAACCATATAAAATTGAGGGCATCTTATCAAATCCAAGATTACACCCAACAACGCTTCCTCATATGTAATTACAATCATACATGCTTTCCCCACATCATATTTTTCCTAGTAATAGTCATTAATTTGTGCAATACTTGTCGTCCTCTAATATCATACTCATTTACCACTCTATCCCAGCCTTACCACATCAATCTCAATATTTCCATTTTTATATTTAACTTGCATTTTCTTAACCCTCTTTAGTGCTCAACATTCTGAGTGATAATTGTAGGCCTGATAGTCATTTTTAAAAATTACCTTTTTAGGTTACGTTTTGATTTCTAGAATCAAAATGTCAAGATTGGCAAGATTTAATGGATCAACTCCACATTCTATTTAGATGCAGCTAATAGAAGAGAAAAGAACAGAAAAAGGAAGGGATAAAATAAGGAAAAAGAAGAGGAAAAAAATGACTCTCGCCTTGTTTGGGACGCGAGAAAATAATTTAATTCAAGTGTCTGTTTCTTTTCTCTTCAATCTCTTGACTTTCATAGAGAAAAAAAATGTGGGTTTGGAGAAAGGTGATTTCTCTCCATTTCTTTTCTTTCCCTCCTACTTTTTTCTTCACTTTACTAACCAAGTGATAGAATCTTGATTTCTTTCCTCACTTTGTTTCCCTTCTATCCATTTTACTAATTCCACATAGGGTGTAAGGGAAAAATTCACTAGACCAGAGGTCGCAATTGATTTCAGAAACTCTCTTACGCTTTATTGGCTTCTCTCAATCTCATGCCAACGATTCTCTTTGCTTCTATGTCTAAAGTACATCAAGATTTTCATCTTGGTTTATACTAATGATATTGTACTTATTGGCAATGATAGTGTGGCTGGTCATGCACTCAAATCCTATCTTTGCACCAAGTTTCACATCAAAGATCTTGGCCCATTAAAATATTCTTTTTGGGTCTAGAGGTTGCTCACTCTTCAAAAGGTATATACCTTTCCAATGCAAGTACATCTTGGACATTTTAAATAATATAGGTCACTTAGGAACAAGGACGGCTGACACTCTCATGGACACAACACTTAAGGCTCATTGACTCTAATGATCGATTGATAGATGACCCCTCTTCCTATCGAAGGCTTAACTCATCTACTTGATCATAACTCAGCTTGACATTGTTTACTCAATTCACATTCTGAGCCAGTTCCTATAATATTCACACAAGCCTCATTTTGATGCTACACTTTGCTTGCTCAATACCTTAACAGTACTCTTCGCCGAGGTATATTGCTGTCTTCATCTAATCCCCTTCACTTAATAGCATATTGTGATTTGGATTGGGTCAGTTGCTAACGACTAGCCATTCCACTACCAGGTTTTGCATTTTCCTTAGCGCTTCTCCTATCTCTTGGAAAACAAAGAAACAAGACATTGTCTCTCATTGGCTAACTTGATATTTGTTAAATCAAGATTTTCTCCTACAAGGAAGAGTTTGACTTTTTCTTCCTAAGAAATTTGATTTTTCTAATATTTTTATTGAATTCAAATGGAAGGTATTTTGTTTATTTTTAGGAAAAATCTTAAATGTTTGTTTACTTAAAAAATTTTGAATAAAAATGAGAGAGAGGTGAGAGGATATAGCTCACATGAACCAATTAGCAACCCAGCACATATCCCCCCATCCATCCCACCATTGACCCGGATTGAATTGGATGGTTCAGAGAAGTCACACGGGTTCAAAGGCAGAACTGAGTCAAAACTGAAATTTGAACCAATTCTCGACCAGTTTGGTTCTGCCATGATAATAACCATGACAAAATACATTTAATGCCATTATTTCTATTTTCTAGTTTTAAACTCATTTTTAATATTTCTAAATAAATTGAAAATGAGAAATTCTTGCTTTCATTTTTTTAATCTTTTAAAAACAAAGAACCCAAATTGAACCCAAATTTTTTAAGTGGAACGCCCTCCTTCCTTAATATACTTTCCACTACTATTGCTTCCATAATCATTGCCATTACCACCTCTGCTACTACCATTAGACATTGTTACCTCCTTTGTTGCCACAACCACCACTACAACTACAACCATTGCTGCTACCACCACTAATGCCACATTTGACCATCGACACCACTAGCATCCAACCACCACTTCTTGCAAGTGGCATTAGTTTTTTTTTTCCTCGTTTACAACAAGTAAAACAATCGACCACACCAAATATATTTATGTTTTCAAAAAAGTTTTTAAAAATAAAGAAAATATTTTGTTTTTATTTTTATAAATTGAAAAGTAAAATTGATGCCAAACACTACTTAAGAATATCATACCAATGGTTTTCCATCAAAAATAGCATCTTATTTAGTACTTTCTTAACTAAAAAAGTACGAAAATTAATATTGTTTAACCAAAAAAGTCACTAGCTTGCATTAAAGTGCCTTCTTCCTAGACACCTCAAAAAGTTGTGGCAAGTGTCAATAGTTCTGGCTAAGCTAAAGTAGGATACTAGATTTTGAGTGCAAACGAGTATCATGATATGCTATGTCATGTCCAATTGTCCAAAAGTATTAAACTTCAATAATTTCTAAACAATTTGAGAAATGGGCACTTTAATTTTTCATGGAGAAATAAACAAATCAGAAGCAATATAGTGAAGCCCACTTACAATGTCAAATTATCATATCAGATTCCAAATTTAAATTTTAAAGAGGAGAAAGGTAAAATTAGCAAGAAGAAGCAAAGAAAGATAGAACATAGGCCAAATTTTATCTTGAAAAGGAAAATTGCAAGATCCTCCACAATTCTAATATTTAAATCAGTCTTTCTTTCTTTCTTTCTACTTATAGCTTGCAATGAGTCTTGAAATATACTTGACCAAAGAAGATTAAAGCAATACAATTTATCTAATGGTGATAAATTACTTAAAGAAACATATGGCCACCTGTGGATTAGAGTATCTCCACTGCCCTAACTTCAACTTATAAATTTCTTGATTACAAAATTGCAATAGTGTTGATAAAATCATAATTAGAAGATATAAATACTGCTACTCTTCTTAAGAAGATTACTGAATTGTTACATTTTTATTTTCTAAAGAAGGTTAAAGTTTTTCTAAAGTTATAGTTATAGAAATCTTTTAATGAGCTAAGGTCGGGCCTATGGTAAAACTCTGATCGGATATGTCTCAGTCAGTCCTAGGTCGAGCAAACTTTTCATAAAAATGAAATGAATCAGTAAAACCTTTTCATAGGAGAACTCTCTCTTTTCTTTTCTTTTTCTTTTGTGTCAAATCTAAGTAACATTGCAGTTCTCCTCCTATCTTCTTGTTATTATTTACATTTTTGCAGCCAATAAATCAGACTTCAAATACCATGTTGTCTCAACGAGTGAACCTAACATTATTTCACTTATCTCTTCAATAAAATGAATTTTGAAAGGTATCTTCTTTTTTCCTGAAATTCTAAAACAAACTTGCTTTTAGCCCCTTTTTCTTCACATTTATTGATATAGGCTGACACACAAGTGCAAGTGCACTCAGTATTTGGCCCAATCATGAGTGCTAGTGCTAGCACGGCATGATACATGACTCCAAGCACAGACCAGCACAAGTCAGCTTTTAAATCCTCTGGTCTGAGTGATGCCAGATGGCTGTAAGATAAATTAATGCATATGGAGGTAAGATAAAGTAACAAAAAATCAGTCCAGAAAACTTCTCATTGTTACTCCAAGCAACAAAGGACTGAAATCCAATGACCATCAAGATGCAAAGAGATACTCAGTCCACTTTGACAAAGGCATCCAAGAAGCAAGTTAGAGTCACAGAGTTACTTAAATGATCAAATTTAATTTTTCTTTGAGTCCTTTGCCTTTAATCATGTCTAGAGGATACTTTAACAACTAAAAAGGGGCCTTAAATATATTGACCAGCCCAACTCATCTAACAGCTACATCATAAATAGTGTTAAATTTTACATCCACATCCATGAGTCCCTCCCATTTTTCCAATATTTCCTTGTAAATTGGGTCATACTTTGGGGTTTAATCGCTTTCCAACTTTGTAGATAGATTTGATTGAATATTAATTAGGACTCTAAGGGGTCATATCCTATCAAGGAGGAAATATAAGGGATCATATGCCTTAAAAAGGAATCTAAAGGGCAGCCAACAAGAGGGATATAACAAAGCAAGGTTTATCATACTGACCCACATTGATCGCATCATAACGTACCAGTAAGGCATCAGTATGGTACCGAGTTTTGATTTAATATAAACCTAACCAGTTTAAACCAAGTGAAACCACCCGGTACCACCTAATACCAAGTTATATTATGGTTAAGAGTAAAAATTTATAAAAAAAAAAAGAACAATGAGTTTCCAATCTCAGTATAGGGTCATACTGTACCATACTGAACTGATAAGTACTAGTACAGTTTTCGATACTAGTTTTATGAACCTTTGAATGAAGAGAAAAGGCCTTTAAGAAACCTGGTTAGATTGCTCTTTTCTGTGATGTCAAGACAAAACTTCCTCAATAACACTTTGTTCTTCAAATAGCTATCTGTTTAACTCAACATAAAATTCCAGCAGAAATGGAACTGCATCATTTGAAAAAAAGGATATGGGTAAGTTTGGATGATGCCTTCTTCAAGTATCACAGATCATAACCCTCATAACTACTAGGGCATCACTTTCACCAAAAGGGGCTTCAAAAAGATCTAAGTTTTTCAGTTCAATTGGATCATATCTGTAACACCCTGTCATCACAAAACATTGATAATACTAAATATTTTCTCAATGCATGTTCCCCAAAGATCTTGAAAATCAAAGAATTCTAGTTTCTTGCATTGCAGTTTCAATACCTAGTTGCCTCCTTAACTTTCAAAACGCCCTCATTTCTTGGATTCCATTCTTTCAGAAGAATTTTTAAGCAAAAATTTGAAATTTCTAGTTTAAACAGACAGAACACTGAGAAGAAATCAAATAGGAACTAACGCTTCCAGATGCCAAAGAAAAGAAGCAATGGATGATAAAACAGTTCAAGGATTATACCAAGTTCAAATATCCTTCTTCAAAATGTTACTTCCGGTCAATGGATTCAATGATTTAGTTCAGACAAGAGCAAAATGACAACATTATTTCAGCCATCTGTTGGGCCCTTAATTACATGAACAACAGCCAGTCCAAGAGCACATTTAAATGTAGGAGCGGGAGTCAAGAACCTCAAAAAGAGAGGGAAAAAGGAGTAAAGAAATTCCTTAGGATGCAGGTGTAGGATTGAGCTTCCACCAGTTTTAAATTGAGCGCAGCACTTAAGTGGAAACATTTCAGCTAGGTAAAAATTTTGTGAGTCATCAATGTGAATGGAAAATTAAATAGTAGAGATCTTATGTTGCTAGGTTTCATCCTTTTGAGTTCAACTATAGCTTCGTTATTTAATGAGAATATATGAATCATGATGCCATGCTCAAATACATTGCAACGGCTTATAAAGCTGGAGTCATGTGAGAGAGATTATGCACGTGTGACTCAATAATCTAGTAGAAGATGATGAGGGCAGAGAACAGGACTTCTAAAGCCAACAACAAATAGGTGTTTCCATTCTGCTAGTCACTAAGTATATTTCCTCCTCACATTTTCTTAATCTAGGAAGTGTATCTTGCCCCCAAGCTATCATATTCACAAAAGCCTTGGTAGATTCCAAAAAATTGTAATCACCTCAGAAAGCTCCATATATCAGTATATTTTTCAGTCAGCAGAAGTTCATATGACAGTTCTATTATCCTAGCTGAGTGTCACAATTTAGGATTTATTTTTTAACAATAGATTTGTTCCACTATGAAATTTATACAATCATGACATCATATATGTGTGTGTGTGTGTGGGGGGGGGGGGGGGGGGGGTATGTACGTATGCAGTTAGCTAATACGCTAGTTACTCCCTTACAACTCGGTAAGAATATATTTCCGCCACATACTACAATATCCATAAAGTCCTTGGTCATTTCCACTATTTGAATAATTCCTGTATAAAAACATTTTAAATTAGTAAAATAATTTTGTTGAGTCCCATGCGATCAGCATGCCAATAGAGGTCTCAAAACTTGCTCACATGTAACCATTGCAAATCCCTCGTAGGTTGTTGTCCGACTCATTTCTTATAGTGCATATATCTTGTCAACATCCTATAGTTCTCCTTGTTTTATTTTTTTTTCCACGAGAAGAAAATATGAACTTAAGAAATATGCACAAAACCCATTACCAAATTATAGTCACAAGCAACTACTCACATAGTCCTAGTATACAATTTCTGCAGTCTGAGTATACAATTTTCTACTTGCCTAGAGTCATTTCAAGAAAACATATGCTTTTGGCATCCCTAAAGAAACTAATTTTTGTGGAAGAGAGAACAATTTGCAACAGCAGTCCTACCCACACCTACCATGCAACAAGCAAGCACTCAAAATGATTATCACATAGAGATGCCCGGACAAACTTCACCACAAGTGCATTATGTGTTTAGATTTGATAAAGATTGCAGTCTGTTTGCACTAGTGGCTGCTTTCTATGCTAGCATCCATCAAATCAAGGCAAGGCATAACATTCCATAATTCAAGAACCAGAGAAAAGAAGGAATAAATAAAAATACCTCATCTTCACTATATCCTTGTCCACCCAGAGGCGTAAACAACATGTCACCAGTTGCAAGCTCAAAAGCAATGCAAGCAAAAGACCATAAATCAGCTGAAGATGAGTATCCTGCCCCAAGAATAACCTCAGGAGACCTATACTGCCTTGTCTGAATATTATCCGTAAATTGCTTATCAACCCAACAAGCATTCCCGAAATCCACAAGCTTGCATCTCAAATCAATCCCATCCAAATTCCTTCCCTGTTGTGATGGCTGCAAAGATCCTCCCATTGATGATCTTCTCTCAGAGATCCTTGCTACCGCCCTCTTTGCTCTCTTCTTCAGCTTCCTCTCAATACTATTGGCCATAAGTACCCCATTTGCATTACCCTTAGGCCTCTCAAGTATTGGGGAAAATCCAGACCGCACAGGATCTTTTGAAGGATCAATGGTAGAGACAAGAAGAACATTCTCCAGTTTCAAATCTGTGTGAATGATACCAAGCTCTCTGTGCATGTAATCAAGACCCAACAAGATTGATCTGCATATGTCTCTAACTCTGTTCAGGCCAATGCCCTTATATCTGTTGTACCGGATTAGCCGGAGTAGGTGTCCCCAAGTAATTCAAATACCAAGCAAATATGCTGTCCATTTGGGCCAGCATGCTTAAAATGGTCCAGAAGACGAATTATGCACTTGGAATTTGAGGGATCTTCTCTCGCAATTGCTAAGAGAAACTCGATCTCATGGAGAGCAGCTTGAGCAAACTCTGCTGCACTTTTTGAATTTTCAGAGCTACGAATATCTGCAAAACAAATGGATTTAAAGAAATCTTTGCACTGAAAGCTAGAGAGAGAGAGAGAGAGAGAGAGATTTACATTGATTTCTTTTTAAAAAATATATATCATATAAACTTAAAGGGGAGAGGGTCATAAAGTCCATTAAAGATTTTTGACTAATATACGTGTAGATTCGATTCAAATATATCTCAACAAGATGTTCTTGACAGTAAGCATCAACTTAAAGAGATCCAGCTGCGAACTTTTATGAAATGAAAGATATTCAAGGACTTCTCACAAAGGGGAACTGAACTCTGAACATGTCTCAGAAATATGATCAAAACTCATCAGAAGTAAATATGCAGTCTTTCAGCAGAATCCAGCACGAATACTTAAACCTAACAAAGATGAAATTTGTACAAAAAGTCACGAAAAGCAACAGATCTTTGCAGTGATCGGAGGCAAATGCATATGTTAATAAAACGAAAGGAATAGAATCTTTTGAAATTTAGGTATCTTTCTGATAAATCCAAAATAAAAAAGAAGGAAAAATCGCTATTTATTTCAAATATGACCCAAATAAAAAGGCGGGTAATAATCATAAAAGTACAGCAAACAGATTGCCGCCATCCAAGGACAGCCCATGATAGCTCAAGAAGACATCATAACGTAAAGAACGACCCGGTGTTCTCGATTGGACCGTCATAGCTCAATCCATCATGCGCCGACACAATAATTATTTCAAATCTCGCCCAATTCATGCGCATAGCCTATCAAAGTAAATCCAAATGGGCAAAAAAAGGACAGATCGCAAAGATGATATCACTAAAGCAGAATTCACGCGAATTCCCAAAAAAAAAAAAAAATCGGATTATAAAATCGGGAAATCCACGGTAAACCAAATAAACATATCCGACATGAGATCTTTTCCATTGTTTCGGAGCAATCGAAGAAAGATCGGAGGGATCAAATACTTGGCATCTGGTGTCGAAGGCGAGCCAGACGGTGGAGAAATTCCCCCAGCCAAGCTTCCGCTGGGCGATGTAGCGGCCGCCGGCGAACTGGTCGCCGACTCGGACGGCGTGGTAGCCGCCCTTCCTGTAGGCGTCGACGCCCTCGTCCTCCTCCCCCGACGACGACGAGCACGACATCCCTCTCCCTCGATCTCTTTACCTCCTCCCCTTCTCTTCCAATCGCTTTAATCCCACTCTTGGGCCTCCCAAAAGAAAGAATCTCATCACCTACGAAGAGGCGGTAGGGGGGTTTTCTTCCTCTTTCTTTCCTTTCTTTTTCCGCCTGGGATTCCTCCTCCTTCCTTCCTCTTTGGTTGGTTGGGTGATGAGGTGTGATTAAGTTTTCTAACGTGACACCGGATCCGACCGTGAGGTGATTTCAAGCGCCGTTTCGGGGAGCGCTGCTCTATGTTAACATGGTCTACCGGACGGGCCAAAGAATGGAGGGTTCGTGGCGAGTCCTTTTCGACGCTTTGCATCAGCTGTGACCGCGGCTGGGTGCTGGCTGATGCCCATAGAGGGTGGGACCCAACCGGTGGAGATGGAGTCCCAAATACTGCATTGTGATTGTAATAAAGAAAGTTAGACAACACATCCTCAAGAATGTGGATTCCAGAGTGTGGACCAGGTGTGCCTCTAAACAGTACGTGGTACAAATTTAGGAGTTTATAATGATAGAAGTGGTTGTGGCCTGATCTTTTTAAAGTTGTTTGTTGATAGAGTAGCATTATTATTTTTTTTTTTTTAAAAAAAAAAAAGCTTTGCATGACAAGTACCACCATGCTTTTTTTGCTTGGGATATAAAATAAAAAATAATTTTAAATCCTAATCATAGGATACAACGATCGATGATTTAAATAGTTTGTGATGGTGACCAGTTTAATCAATTAAATCAGTGCGAAATGAGGAATGATCAGTGTCATATTTTGATCTAAACTTTAATATCAAAACAGTAAAGAGAGAAAATCTGATTGGAATCCCAATTACGATTAATTTGCTTTGGAGTCTAATTGGCTTGATGCCATAAAATTTATGAACTTCAAGGTCAAAAGGTTATGATCGACTTAACTAATTGCAAGCAATTCAAATAAATGATTGGGAATTTTAGCATGATTTCCAAGTTTTAAATTAAAAAGTATATATCCTAATGTGGCCCACTTTGCATTCACCTTCCTAACCATACAATCTCACACCCTTTGGTTGACTTTTTTTTTGTTATCACATATTCAAAATAAGCATTTAAAAAAAAATTAGCAAACCATCCAACCAACTTACATTATGTTATGAAGTGGTAAGTAGATTCCATGAGGTTGGAGCAACAATGTGTGATAAAACTTCGGTTCTATAATAGCAATTACCAATTTAGTCTTGATGGTGTTCTTTCATATTGATTCTTTGCTATTTATTTTGAAGGGGTTGACTACATCTTATCCAAATGGAGAAGGATAATGCTATTTAGGGTTGAAATTAGTTAGGTCTATTAGAGGCTCATCAAGCTAGGATACTTTTCTGGTCAAGATTTAAACCCATTCAAGTTAAGCTTGGATTAGAGTTCATATCTATAGTTTTCGCCTAACTTTATTTATTCAATGATACATGAATGCGACTAGCTTAAACCAAAGATCCAAACATTCAAAAAGAGACCTCAAAAGTACAACACTCAATATAGAAGACCACTAAAGTTGAAGAGAATAGCATGGTTATAATATTGTGTTTAAACAGGGTTGGAAGCTAATTCTTTGAAAATCATATAAGGATCCACTAATGAAGTGAGATATGATACGATGATCACCAAATCAATAAGAACTTCAATGAAGCATAAAAGGAACCACTTGGCTTATAGATATATTATGAGCTTAGGTTTTGAGATTTATGTTTAGTGCACTAAGAAAGTAATGTAATGCACATTAATCATGATCAAAATTATTAGATGAAATGTACTTTATTTGGCATGAAGTAACCTTCCAACATACTTTGAATCATCCAAAATAGGGGTTGAATGAGAGAGATATAGATAATTTATTGAAGAAATATCAATACCACCAAACTCCTAGATATTTATAAAAATATCATTGTCTAACCTAACAACCTAAGGATGGTTTTTTTTCTCTCTCTATTTTTAACTAAGTTTTCTTATTCCTTTCTACCAGAAACTCATATTATATGAGTTAAAATTTACAAAGTTTCACTACCATCTATTTTGATATTTATTTTTTAATCCTCTTTTAGAAATTTTTTATCTAAAGAAAAGCTTATTGATTGCAACGGATCTTTCTATAAATATTTCAACCTAGCTATGTACTTGGTTTTCATTACAAAGATTAATGAAACTTAACTTTTGAGATCCTTTTTAATTCTCTTGTATAGAGAACAACTATTAAATAGTTCATAATGAGAGGCCATAGTTTAAAAGATGACTTTGGTAAGAGACCAAAGATTTTCTATTAAGACCCTATGAAGATCTAATGTGCAAATCTGAATTTGTAGTAAAAAGAGAAGGTGCAAAGCCATTTAATTGTTCCTTTAGCTTAGTTTATCTTTTAATTTTTAATCTCTCACTTCTAGTTCAATTTTTCTAATTTTTTTCTTCATAAATTTTGCTTTTATTTGGATATTGTTAACTTCTAGTTTGAATATTAATTTTAATTAATGCCTTTTATAATGCTACTTTGATTTCATGTTCTTTACTTTACCATTACTCTTAGCTCAACTCAACTCAATCATTATCCCTAAAATATTTAGCCTCCCTTATCTTAGCATTGATGCTTGACATCTGTCTCTATCTCTCCTCTTTCGCTCTTGATGCCACTCTCTCTTCACTAATCAATTCCCTCTCATCCATCATCTGTAATCTTTTCCCACTCAATCACTTTCTCCTCCCATGATATCCTGCCCTTTCTCTCTTTCCACATGGTTTCCTTTCTCTCATATTCTCTCTTACTCTCCCCTCTCAAACCCCTCTATCTATTCTCTTTGCCCACTCAATCTTCGTCTCCTCTCTATCTCTCTCTTTCTGCACTCTGTTAGTCTTTTTTTCATCATGCTTTGCATTTTAATTTACAAATTTATCTTTCACTAAAATATATTATAGCAAATTTTTCATACCTACCAAATAATCTTTCATCGAAGGATAAATCTATATATTTATATACAAAACAAAGCCTTAATGAATTTGAGCCCAATTGAACTCCGACCACATATCTCTCTTTTCTTTTTCCTAATGAGAATATTGCCATAGGCTATAGCAATAGCTGCCAAAGCCATATGTTTATCAAATGGAATAAAGAAAAGAAAAAAAATGATGCATCTTTCAAAGATGGAGTTCTCTCTGCAAAGGCTCAAATTTTCTTAAGGCAGTGTTTGATAGCTTTTGGGCTATCCCTGGATAAATGTACAGGATAGCATTTATCCAGAGGATAGCTGAGGGAATAAGAATATTTTTAAAATTACAAGTCTGCCATCAAGGGATAACTTTAGTTGTTCCTGGGTTTCCTAGGAAATAAGTTTAGGGGATAACCCATGTTTACCATTGGTTATCCCCTCTGGTTAAACTTTTTCAGTACTATTCCCTATAGCTATAGCATTTGGGGATAAGGAAGGATATCCAGGCATATTCTCCCTTATCCATCATATCAAATAGTGCCTAAGTGTTGCCCAGATGTAGTAACCCAAGAGGGGGGTGAATTGGGTTATTTAAAAAAAAAATTAGCTAAGCAGATATATGTGCTTTCAACCCTAATTTTGATTTACAGCGGTGAAGTAGGGTGCACAGAATAATATCAATAGAAAAAACATGCAATCACAAACACACAGAAGTTTATAGTGGTTCGGTGCCAAACTCAGCACCTACATCCACTCCCCAAAACCTTTGGGAATTCCACTAATCGTATCACAACGATTACAACCTCTAGCCGAACCAGGCTAGCCCTCTTGTTTATACGGCACAAGGCAGCCAAAAAAAACCCCTAGCCAAACTAGGCTAGTCCTTTTGTTTCACGCCACAAGGAAGCCAAAAACCCCTAGCCAAACCTAGGCTAGTCCTCTTGTTTAAATGGCACAAGGAAGCCAACAACAAACCAGGGTTCACTAATCCTTTTACAAGATAATCAGAGTATGTAAAGGAGAAGCTCCTACAAAGAGCAAATATTCAGAATATACTTTACAACTTTTGAAGCAATAAACTCAGCAATAAATGAACTAGGTTGAAGCAGCTGAAGTCTTGAATGCTTGAAAAGCTTCAATGATTCGGACGACCTTTCGGAGCAAGGAATGAGCTTGAATGTACAGCAACCACTCAACAAATATTCAATGAAGGCTCTTTTCTTGGATTTTTCTCTCTTTGAAATTTCTTTTTCAAAAATCGTCTGGGTGTGCTTCTAATCCCAGCTATTTATATCCATCTAACAAGAAAATATCCGTTAGATACATAAGAAATAAATGAAATAATAACGAGAAGAAAATATAACCGTTAAGCAAGTTTCCTTAAGCATTCAATGCAGATCTCCATTTGAGGAAGGATGAGCACTATAAAAATTCAAAAATCAAAAGTTAACTATAGCTTGAAATAGCAATAGAGAGAGAAAGAGAGAAAGAAAACTCTTTAAAAGCTTTAGGTGGCGGTGGACTGAAAGAGAGAAGCTCTAGGTAGCTGAGAAATGAATGCCATCGTCCAAGAGTAAAGCAATAACCCCCAGCTAGCTAATCAGTTAGCTAACCAGAGAGGTCATAACAAAAGAAACATTCTGAGGCAGCACGTTAGTTAGCTCGGCAGCTAACTTGCGAGTTAACTCCATTTGAAATCCAAACGGCTGCAGGAGAGAGATAGGATAGCTAGTTAGCTGAATAGCTAACTAAAGAATGGCCAGTTAGCTCACGAGCTAACTAGAAGCAAAAATACTATGCTATCCGTCCAGCTTAGTTAGCTCTCCAGCTAACTGAGCAAAAAGGCAGCCAGTCGACTGAATAAAGTAGCTAACTCTCCAGCTAACTAGCCAACCGGCAGCTAGCTCTCCAGTTAACTAAAATTTAAATCCATTCGGCTGCAACATTCCTGTGAAAAATAGTTAGCTAACTAGTTAGCTAAAAGAAACGTCAGCTAGCTAGAAGGAGTTACAGTTAACTAACAAGACATCCAGCCAGCTAGCTAAAATGGAAGGGTGTTCGGCCAAACCACTGTGACAGGAATTTTAGTTAGCTGAAAGGGCTTCCAGCTAGCTAACCAGCTAGCTTACCAGTTAACTAAAATAAAGGGACGTTCGGCCAGGCACCTGAGACAAGTTCCTTAGTTAGCTGAAAGAGCTTCAGCTAGCTAACAAACTAACTCACCAGTTAGCTGAAGAAAGAGGGCATTCGACCAGGCAACTGTGACAGGAATTTTAGTTAGCTGAAAGGGCTTCCAGCTAGCTAACCAGCTAGCTCACCAGTTAACTAAAATAAAGGGACGTTCGGCCAGGCACCTGAGACAACTTCCTTTGTTAGCTAAAGAGCTTCAGCTAGCTAACAAACTAACTCACCAGTTAGCTGAAGAAAGAGGGCGTTCGGCCAGGCAACTGTGACAGGAATTTTAGTTAGCTGAAAGGGCTTCCAGCTAGCTAACCAGCTAGCTCACCAGTTAACTAAAATAAAGGGACGTTCGGCCAGGCACCTGAGACAAGTTCCTTTGTTAGCTGAAAGAGCTTCAGCTAGCTAACAAACTAACTCACCAGTTAGCTGAAGAAAGAGGGCATTCGGCCAGGCAACTGTGACAGGAATTTTAGTTAGCTAAAAGGGCTCCAGCTAGCTAACAAACTAACTCATCAGTTAGCTGAAATAAAGGGACGTTCGGCCATCTTACTGAGACAAGTATTTTAGTTAGCTGAAGAAACTTCAGCTAGCTAACAAGCTAGCTAGACAGCTAGCTAAAATGCAAGATGGTTTGGCCCATACACTGTGAAACTTTCCCAGCTAGCTGAAAGTCGTGCCAGTTAGCTAAGTGGAATAACAAGCTAGCTAACAAGTTAACTCCCAAGCTAATAATCATATTCAAAGCAAAGTACTTTCTTACCAATCAATTTTGCATGAAGATACTTACTTGCAAAGCGACCAAACTTTCCTGTATCAATCTTAGAATTGCTTAATTTGTTTTGCAATCATCAAAAACAATCTGGGGTCAACAATCTCCCCCTTTTTGATGATGACAAAACCTTTAAGCATATAAAGAGCAAGTGTACATATGGAAGTTTAATAAGTAAACAGGAGTAATCAGAAAACATTAATTTTTCCCCCTGTCAAAATAAATAAGTGAAATCTTTTTCTTTTCTCCCCCTGAATATATGGAGTTACTATTTTACTCCATTTCTTAATGTATGCAAGCAACATTCTTCTCCCCCTTTTTGTCATTAATCAAAAAGAAGTTTGAAGAGTCTTGCAATAACTTTAAGCATAATAGGTCAAGGAGATGTTAACATTCATTACATAATTAAAATAGTCATGCAGATCAGTACAAGACAATAGATATTACATGTCATTGTTTCAAGTCATAGAGCATAAACATAAACAAGCATAACAAGTTTGTTCAAATACTACAAAACATATAAGTTAAGTACAATCATTTGTCGTCATCAGATGAAGAAATATGCACGGAGGAAACTTTTGTCTGGAAAGATTGAGGCTTGACGGAGGACGGCCGTGACGGTGGAGAGAAAAGGTGCGGATGAGAATGAAGCATCAGGCGCAGAGGCGGCAGAATAAGTGATGAGAGTTTCCATGAGTTGACTCAGCCTAGAGAGGGTTGCAGTCCAATGATCAACAGCGTTTGCTGCATCCCGGTCTGGGTCTGGCTCGATCTCATTTGATATTCTACCCACTCAGCCTTAGTCTCAAAGTTTTCAAGCTTGCTTTTAAGTAAATTTATCTCCTTTAGGATCCGTTCCATGACAGATTCATTTGGTGAAAAACTCTCCCATTAAGAATGTTCACATCATGAACAAGCCTTTCAAGAATAAGTTTAAAATTAGACATGTTTCAAAAACAGAAGAAATATGTGGTACAAGAGTCTGATCATTGACGAAGAAGCACTGTCACCAGAGCTTCGACTAGAAGTGGCAAGGGTCAATTCATTGATAATATGACGGAGTTGATCATCACATAATCTGACAGTTGGAAAAGGAGCAGCAGCAGGGTTGTTATTGCGAAAAGATGATCCAGAAACATTGATTTCAGGTGGATCAGAAAGAAAAGGGTTTTGGTCAGCTGTCATAGCAGCAAGATACGGATTAGGTTGGCTGAAGTCATAAGTGAAAAAGTTTTGAGGGGAACAGGCAGGTTGATTCACAGTAGGCGTGGCATACTAGATTGTCCTGTTCTAGATCTAACTTTTAACCAAATGCCATCCCTTTTAGCAAAATCCATACGGTGCAGTGAATGAGCATTAAAAACGTCAGAGTGACGTAATGCCACTGCAGTTTCTCCTTTAAGTTTGATATTGAAAAATTCAAATACATATGTGAGAAACATTCCGTAGGGCAAAGCAGCCTTAGATCTGGACAAAGATTCTCTCATAACGGTCATCATTAATTCAGGTAAATCAACAGGGTCTTCTATTAAGATATCATACATTAAGCAAATGTCCCTATCGTTTACCACATTAAATGATCCAGCACGAGGGGCGAGAATCTTAGCAATGATACTATGGAAAAGCCGATTTTCAACAGATAACATATTTGCATCTAACGTTTCAATCTTACTAGCTTCAGTATCATCTATATTAAGGATTAGGCCAATCTTATATCCGCGTTCACTAGGGAGAATTTCTAAGAAACCTTCAGATGGAATTTTCAAAGCAGATCCTAATGTTTTACCGTCTAATCTATTTTAGTCTTTTTCACAAAGGAAGAAATAGTTCCATTACCAAAGGAAATGTTTTCATAAAATTCCTTAATAAGTTCAGGATAAATAGGTCTTTTGGTAGAAAGAAGCTTATCCCAACCTTGTTTAACTAACAGATTACCGATTTTGAATCCTTCTTGCTCTAAAAAGTTAAAGTCTACTAACCTCCCATGAGCAAAAGATTTTGAAGCAAGTAGGAGTTGATTTGAGTAGAAGACGTGGAAGACTTCCGGCGAAGATTGGCACAATCGTCGTCTCTAGCGATTGCCTTCTTCTTGGGAGCCATCAACTTCTTCTAGATAGATTAATAGGTTGAATGGAAGGAAGGATTAATGGAAAGAATGAAAGAAAGGGTTGAGAATGAATGGAGAAGACGCTCGGTTGGAGTTGGAATGAGGAAGAGACGGCGTGAATTGAAAAGAAACTAGTGGAGAAAAGGTTATATAGGAATAGGCTTGATGGTTAACTGGCCAGGTGACTGTTTGGTTGCCTGGTCAGTTAGCTGCCATCAAAAGAAAAATAAAAGCTTTTCAAACGACCGGTGGTTGGAAGAATTCATAGCTTTTATTAATTTGAAAAGACATAAAGCCTTACAACAAGCATTCAATTTGACATGAAATTCCTTTGATTGATGTGATTTAAAGATGTCATAACTTTTAGATATCATATCACTACATTAAATGATTCATTAAATGGTTGGATCAAACATCCCTAATTCTCTTCTGATTTCATAAAATTTGGTTTCATCAAGTGGCTTAGTAAAAATATCAGCAATTTGTTTTTCATTTAAAAATTCAATACAACATTTCCATCATTAACATGATCTCTAATGAAATGATGTCTAATTTCAATATGTTTAGTTCTGGAATGTTGAATAGGATTTTTAGTTAAACTAATTGCACTTGTATTATCACATTTTATAGGTATCCCTTTTTGTTTAATACCATAATCTTCTAGTTGTTGCTTAATCCATAAGATTTGAGCACAGCAACTCCAGCTGCAACATACTCGGCCTCGGCCGTAGATAGTGCTACTGAAGTTTGCTTTTTGCTAAACCATGAAATTAAGTTAACACCTAGAAACTGGCAAGTTCCAGTGGTTGATTTCCTATCTAATTTACATCCAGCAAAGTCTGAATCAGTGTATCCTATTAAGTCAATGCTAGATTGTTTATCATACCATATACCCAAATTTATTGTTCCATTTAAATATTTAAATATTCTTTTAACAGCAAGCAAGTGTGATTCTTTAGGATTAGCTTGATATCTTGCACACATGCAAACACTAATAAAATATCAGGCCTACTAGCAGTTAAATATAACAAAGATCCTATCATCCTCTATATAATTTTAAATCAACAGATTTTTCAGAATTATAAGTTTCAAGTCTACATGATGAGCTCATAGGGGTACCGATACTTTTAGATGTCTCCATGCCAAACTTCTTGATCATTTCTTTTGTATATTTGGATTGGCTTATGAAGATCCCATCTTTGCTTTGTTTGATTTGAAGTCCGAGAAGTAGGTCAGCTCACCCATCATACTCATCTCGAACTCTCCCTGCATAAGCTTAGCAAAGTCTTTGCATAAAGATTCATTAGTGGCACCAAATATGATATCATCTACATAGATTTGAATAACTAATATATCTTTATTTTGCCTTTTAATAAATAAAGTTGTATCCACAGTTCCTCGAATAAAATTATTACTAATCAAGAATTTGCTTAATCTTTCATACCATGCCCGGGGAGCTTGCTTCAAACCATACAAAGCTTTGTTTAATTTGAAAACGTGGTTTGGAAACAGATGATTTTCAAATCCGGGTGGTTGTTCCACAAAAACTTGTTCAGCAATATATCCATTCAAGAAAGCGCTTTTAACATCCATTTGATATAATTTAAAATTCATATAACAAGCATAAGCAAGAAGTAATCTAATAGCTTCTAATCTAGCAACAGGGGCATAAGTTTCATCAAAATCAATTCCTCTTCTTGATTATAACCTTAGCTACTAATCTTGCCTTATTTCTAATTATATTACCATGTTCATCTAATTTGTTTCTAAAACCCATTTAGTTCCAATAATTTGATGATCATGAGGTCTTTCAATAAGAGTCCAAACATTATTTCTTTCAAATTGGTTAAGTTTCTCATGCATGGCATTAATCCAATCAACATCATTTTTAGCATCATCATAACATTTAGGTTCAATTTTAGATACAAATGCTAAATTATTACATGCATCTCTAAATGATGATCTAGTTCTCACTCCTTGAGAAGGATCACCAATAATTTGATCTTTAGGGTGACTAAGAACATACCTCCATCCTCTTTCTAATTCATCATTACCTTGTGAGGCTTCAGGTAGGTCAGCGTTCTCTTCTTCACTTACCTCTTGTGTATCATTCTTGTCCTTTAATGTGATGTCCTTGAATTGATCTTCAATGTCATGCATCATTTATACCTTTTCCCTTCCTTGATGGAAGATCATTAGATTCATCAAAGATAACATGAATTGATTCTTCAACTACTAAAGTCTTTTTGTTGAATATTCTAAAAGCTCTACTATGTAAAGAATATCCGAAGAAAAATTCCTTCATCAGACTTAGCATCAAATTTATCAAGGTTTGATTTTCCATTATTTAATACAAAACATCGACATCCAAAAACATGAAAGTAACTTATATTAGGTTTTCTTCCTTTCCAAAGTTCATAAGGAGTCTTTTTCAAAACAGGTCTGATTAATGCACGATTTAAAACATAACATGCAGTGTTAATAGCTTCTGCCCAAAAATATTTAGGAAGATTGCTTTCACACAACATGGTACGAGCCATTTTCTCTAAAGTTCTATTCTTTCTTTCAACTACTCCATTTTGTTGTGGTGTTCTTGGTGCAGAAAAATTATGTTCAATTCCATTTTCATTACAAAATTCTTCAAAAGATTTATTTTCAAATTCTTTTCCATGATCACTTCGTATTGACAAAACAGAAGAATTCTTTTCATTTGTAATTCTTTTAAATAATTTTTGAAATGATGGAAATGCTTCATCTTTACTAGCTAGAAATAAAACCCATGTAAAGCGAGAGAAATCATCAATAATACGAAACCGTATCTTTTACCTCCTAGACTAGTGGTTCTTGTAGGACCGAATAAATCCATATGCAAGAGCTCCAAGGTCTAGTGGTTGAAACAAAATTCTTTGATTTAAAAGAAACTCGGGTTTGTTTTCCAAATTGACAAGCATTGCAAATCTTATCTTTTTCAAAAACAAGTTTTGGCAAACCATGTACTAAATCCTTTTTAATTAATTTAGATAGTAAATCCATGCTTGCATGAGCTAGCCTACGATGCCATAACCAACTATTATCAGTTTTATTATTAGTAGCAACTAGGCAATCAACATTTTGATCATGCAAATCATTTAAATTAACAATGTATACATTACCATGCCTTTGACCAACAAATTCATGTTTTCATTAGCAGGATTTTTAACAATGCATAAGATGATTCAAATGTAACATTAAATCCTTTGTCACATAATTGACTAATGCTAAGTAAATTTGTTTCAACCTTTCACAAGCAAAACATTATCAATAAAACATGAGGTGTGATACCTATTTTTCCAATGCCAATTATTTTTCCTTGGCCATTATCACCGAAAGTAACAACACCTCCATCTTTTGCTTCCAAAGTGATGAATTGTGATTCATCACCGGTCATGTGTCTTGAGCACCCGCTGTCCAAGTACCATTGTCTTTTAATTGCTCGGGTTGCAAGACACACCTGCATACACAATTTCAATTTTTTCTTAGGTACCCAAGCTTTCTTGGGTCCTTTAGGGTTAGTCAAAATGGTTCCTTTTGGGATCCATATTTTCCTTATCTTTTGTGTTTGACAAATATAAGCTTTGTGTCCAATTTTTCACATTTAAAACATGTAATTTTAGTAGAATCATCAGCATGCTCATAAATATTTTTAGAAATTTTTGTCTTTCAAGAGGATTGTATCCAAGACCAGCTCTATTGTAAACAGCTCTTTGACTATTTAAAATCATTTCTAATTTTTCTGAACTTAGAGTAAATCTATCAACAATTGGTTTTAATTTATCTACTTCATTTTTCAAATCTTGGTTTTCCTTTAACAATGATTCATTGTCCTTTGAAATTCTTTCTTTTTCAAGAGTAAGATTTTTGATTTCATTTTTCAATTCTTTGCTTTTTGAACTTAAATTTGCAAAATCATCAAAGTTCATAAAATGCACCATTGCAATTCATCAAAGTAAAGTCATCTAAAAAGTTAGGGCTTACCTCATCATTATCAGCCATGAAGCAAACATTGCAACTTCAGTTTTCTCTTCATTTTCTGAACTTGTAGCTTCACTGTCGCTCCAAGTGGCCATCATTGCCTTTTTCTTTATTTTTTAGATGCCTTCTTTAATAGTGGACAATCTGGTCTGATGTGTCCAGGCTTCTTACACTCATAGCATGTTGGAGGTTCACTCTTTTTCTTATCTTTGCTATGATCTCCTTTGACAAAATGCTTTCTTTTTCCAAATCTCTTTTTCTTCATGAACTTTTTAAATTTTCTTGAGATAAGTGCCATATCATCATCTTTCTTCACTATCACTTGTGGTTTCTTCACTCTCATCTTCTTGAGTTACACTCTTCAATGCCATGGTCCTTCTCTTCTTTGAATCATCTTCATCAATATGTTGTCGTTGCTGAAGTTCGTGAGTCATCAAAGAACCAACCAACTCTTCAAGTGATAAGTTGTTGAGATCTTTTGCTTCTTGTATAGCAGTGACTTTTGCTTCCCATGATCTAGGTAAAGATCTTAAAATTTTTCTAACTAGATCACTGTTAGCATAAGATTTTCCAAACTTTTCAAACCATTAATGATATCAGTAAATCTAGTAAACATATCAGTGATATTTTCAGCAGGGTCCATCTTAAATAATTCATACTTATGAACAAGCATATTTATTTTGGATTCCTTGACTTGATTTGTACCCTCATGGGTGACTTCAAGTCTATCCCATATTTTCTTAGCAGACATACATGTAGATATGCGATTAAACTCATTTGCATCAAGCAAGCAATAAAGAACATTCATAGCCTTAGCATTTAATTGAGCTAATTTCTTATCTTGCTCATCCCATTCAGATTCAGGTTTTGCAATATTGACATTTTCAATCATAATAGTGGGTGTGTGAGGTCCATTAATTATGATTCCCCATAAATCATAATCTAGTGCTTGAATGAAGATTTTCATTCGTGCTTTCCAATATGTGTAGTTTGTTCCATTGAACAAAGGTGGTCTATTAGTTGATTGTCCCTCAATCAACATGGAATTCATTGGGATTACTATTGATCTTTGGCTCCAAGCTAATCAAAGCTATAGAAATCAAGAGCATGCTGCTCTGATACCACTTGTTGCCCAGATGTAGTAACCCAAGAGGGGGTGAATTGGGTTATTTAAAAAAAAATTAGCTAAGCAGATATATGTGCTTTCAACCCTAATTTTGATTTGCAGCGGTGAAGTGGGGTGCACAGAATAATATCAACAAAAAAAAACAATCACAAACACACAGAAGTTTATAGTGGTTCGGTGCCAAACTCAGCACCTACATCCACTCCCCAAAACCTTTGGGAATTTCACTAATCGTATCACAACGATTACAACCTCTAGCCGAACCAGGCTAGCCCTCTTGTTTATACGGCACAAGGCAGCGAAAAAAAACCCTAGCCAAACCAGGCTAGTCCTCTTGTTTCACGGCACAAGGAAGCCAAAAACCCCTAGCCAAACCTAGGCTAGTCCTCTTGTTTAAATGGCACAAGAAAGCCAACAACAAACCAGGGTTCACTAACCCTTTTACAAGATAATCAGAGTATGTAAAGGAGAAGCTCCTACAAAGAGCAAATATTCAGAATATACTTTACATCTTTTGAAGCAATAAACTCAGCAATAAATGAACTAGGTTGAAGCAGCTGAAGTCTTGAATGCTTGAAAAGCTTCAATGATTCGGACGACCTTTCGGAGCAAGGAATGAGCTTGAATGCACAGCAACCACTCAACAAATATTCAATGAAGGCTCTTTTCTTGGATTTTTCTCTCTTTGAAATTTCTTTTTCAAAAATCGTCGTCTGGGTGTGCTTCTAATCCTAGCTATTTATATCCATCTAACAAGAAAATATCCGTTAGATACATAAGAAATAAATGGAAATAATAACGGGAAGAAAATATAACCGTTAAGCAAGTTTCCCTTAAGCATTCAATGCAGATATCCATTTGAGGAAGGATGAGCACTATAAAAATTTAAAAATCAAAAGTTAACTATAGCTTGAAATAGCAATAGAGAGAGAAAGAAAGAAAGAAAACTCTTTAAAAGCTTTAGGCGGTGGTGGACTGAAAGAGAGAAGCTCCAGGTTGCTGAGAAATGAATGCCATCATCCAAGAGTAAAGCAATAACCCCCAGCTAGCTAATCAGTTAGCTAACCAGAGAGGTCATAACAAAAGAAACATTCTGAGGCAGCACGTTAGTTAGCTCGGCAGCTAACTCGCCAGCTAAGTCCATTTGAAATCCAAACGGCTATAGGAGAGAGATAGGATAGCTAGTTAGCTGAATAGCTAACTAAAGAATGGCCAGTTAGCTCACGAGCTAACTAGATGCAAAAATACTATGCTATCCATCTAGCTTAGTTAGCTCTCCAGCTAACTGAGCAAAAAGGCAGCCAGTCGATTGAATAAAGTAGCTAACTCTCCAGCTAACTAGCCAACCGGCAGCTAGCTCTCCAGTTAACTAAAATTTAAATCCATTCGGCTGCAACATTCCCTGTGAAAAATAGTTAGCTAACCAGTTAGCTAAAAGAAACGTCAGCTAGCTAGAAGGAGTTACAGTTAACTAACAAGACATCCAGCCAGCTAGCTAAAATGGAAGGGTGTTCGGCCAAACCACTGTGACAGGAATTTTAGTTAGCTGAAAGGGCTTCTAGCTAGCTAACCAGCTAGCTTACCAGTTAACTAAAATAAAGGGACGTTTGGCCAGGCACCTGAGACAAGTTCCTTAGTTAGCTGAAAGAGCTTCAGCTAGCTAACAAACTAACTCACCAGTTAGCTGAAGAAAGAGGGCGTTCGGTCAGGCAACTGTGACAGGAATTTTAGTTAGCTGAAAGGGCTCCAGCTAGCTAACAAACTAACTCATCAGTTAGCTGAAATAAAGGGACGTTCGGCCAGGCACCTGAGACAAGTTCCTTAGTTAGCTGAAAGAGCTTCAGCTAGCTAATAAACTAACTCACTAGTTAGCTTAAGAAAGAGGGCGTTCGGCTAGGTAACTGTGACATGAATTTTAGTTAGCTGAAAGGGCTTCCAGCTAGCTAACCAGCTAGCTCACCAGTTAACTAAAATAAAGGGACGTTCGGCCAGGCACCTGAGACAAGTTCCTTAGTTAGCTGAAAGAGCTTCAGCTAGCTAACAAACTAACTCACCAGTTAGCTGAAGAAAGAGGGCGTTCGGCTAGGCAACTGTGACAAAAATTTTAGTTAGCTGAAAGGGCTCCAGCTAGCTAACAAACTAACTCATCAGTTAGCTGAAATAAAGGGACGTTCGGCCATCTTACTGAGACAAGTGTTTTAGTTAGCTGAAGAAACTTCAGCTAGCTAACAAGCTAGCTAGACAGCTAGCTAAAATGCAAGATGGTTTAGCCCATACACTGTGAAACTTTCCCAGCTAGCTGAAAGTCGTGCCAGTTAGCTAAGTGGAATAACAAGCTAGCTAACAAGTTAACTCCCAAGCTAATAATCATATTCAAAGTAAAGTACTTTCTTACCAGTCAATTTTGCATGAAGATACTTACTTGCAAGGCGACCAAACTTTCCTGTATCAATCTTAGAATTGCTTAATTTATTTTGCAATCATCAAAAATAATCTGGGGTCAACACTAAGAAAGGCCAGCTCAATGAGCAATTTGAAAAGAAATAATAGCTCAATGAACAATTTGAAGATCCAAGTCCAAATAGCATGCAATGCTATCATTTTGTACCATTAATTGAGATCATTATCAGATTTTTGACCATATATATTTTTAAAATTGATTGGACAACTTTGACAAAAGGAAAAATAATTGGAATCCTTTGTTTTCTTTAATTAATGCCACATTAATTCATTTGTTTGGCTCTCACTCACTCTGCCAAGCCCATATCACAAAAAAAAAAAAAAAAAGTTGGGAATGTTATTAATGATTCTCCCTGGAGGTGATAGCCAGTTGAAGATAAAACAAAAGTAAATAGCATGCCATTACTTTGTAAATGGAACATAAAATTTATTCAATATGTCTTAAACGTGACAATAAAAGGTTTTTTTTCTCCATTGTTATGTAAATAAATAAATTAATAATTGCATCGGAATCCAACTTCCAAGCATCTTTTCTTTGAGATATATCTCTAACTTATTTTTCTTCTTCTTTTTCTAATTACTTTGAAGTTATTCTTGTGTAACAACAACACATGGTAACAACAACCATTGCTATAGTCTATTGTAGTCATGTGTTTTCATAGACCTAAATTGGTGCATGAATATTGCAATCAAAGTGGCCATAAACACATTATTAATTGTCGTTACCATATTGTGATGGTCTTGTTATTAATTTGATTTTAGCCCTATTATAATTGCTACCATTTCTTTAGAATTATATAAAAAAGATGGAAAAAAAAAAGAGGGATAAAAAAAAAGAGGGACACATGGCAACAAATTGGAGTGCATCAGAAACTTTTCTCATTTTGGCAATTGAAAAGTCTATAAATGCGATTAGTGAGATACAGTATTTGAAACTATGAATCAACCACATGTGGTCTAATTACCATATTATGTCATACTTTAGCTCTCGGAATCAGGCCCAAGCTACACTATACAGAAAAATGTTGATGCTAACTACTATTGGACAATGTGTGCATGCTTTATTTTCATAAAATCAATATCCTCATCCACCATATCTTAATCTTCAATTGACCTACAATAGTATCCTTTCTATATTGGTACAAAATTTTTGTTACATATCTTATGTACCATCAAATGGACAAAAATTATAAACTAATCCTATATGCTATCCAAAAAATAGTATATTGTTCTTTCCTGCATATAAAATGGATAACCTCGACAAGAGAGTTACAACCACATATCTGATAAAAAAAATTACATTTTGAGCATGGAAGAAGATACTTTACACTATGTTTTCTTTACCCTCCTATGACCCTATCAAGAAAGCAACGATCTTCTTGCTCAAAACTAAGACATGATATTAAGGTAGTGTTTGAAATAGGGGATAAGAGGGGATATCCAGGGGATATCCCCTCTTATTCCCAAAAGCCATAACTATAAGGGATAGCTGGGAATAAAGTTAACCAAATGGATAATCCATGGTTAACCATGGTTAATCAAGGGATATTCCCTCAATTTATTTCCTAGAGAATGCAGGAATAGCTGGTTATCCCTCCAAATAAGAGTAAAAAAAGGTTATGCTATGGATTTACCTTTTTGCATTTGATATGATCAATGGGATAGCCAAGGGATATCCCTAGGAATAGCTAGGGGACAAACTCTATCCCATACACTTATCCATGGATAATATTTTTTCTATCAAACACTACCTAAAAGTAGCCACAGAATAGATTGTGCATGCAAAAAAGCGTTCTAACTTAATATTGTTCCAAAGCTAAAGCCATATGTTCAAAAAAAAAAAATTGCATTCTCAGTGTTGAAGAAGATGCTTCACACTTTTTTTTTCTTTTAGAAAAAAGAAGTGACATCCGTGTTGAAGGGTTTGAGGTTATGTTTGAATGGGTATCTTTAAGAAATATTTCATTTGAGGTGAAAATTTTAGAATTTAAAAATCAAATTTTTTTGTTTAGCTACTCTCAAAGAAGAATTTCTAAAGGTCTCCTTAAAAGTAAACAAAATATTTAATTTTATTTATCCCTCCTAAAGGTCTCCTTAAAAGTAAACAAAATATTTAATTTTATTTATATATCAAAATATTTACATAAATATTAATAATAATTATTAATGTTACATAATATTATTTATTAATAAACAATTATTACGTAAATAAAGTAATATTTATTAAAAACAATAATATTATCAATATATTTATTAAATATCTTATTAATAAATTAATTACTAATATAAATATTATTAATTTAAGTAAAGATTCTATTACTTGCTATATCTATAAGATTTATAAATTTTTATTCAAAAATCAAATGGTTAATGAAGCTTGCCAAAAGACCCTTTAACTTTCATAGTTCTTTATATAGCAAACATTACATAAAATTAACAAGATGATTATATATATATCCTTTTTTTGGGTTATGTTGAAGGTTTTAGATGGTGATATTATTTGAGATGGTAGAATATTATGATGCTATTTTATGGTTTAAAACTTGCATGCATCATGTTTCTATCTGATTTTTTTTTTTAATTTTTAAGCTTTCTATTTTCATAAATGTCTAACATTGCATGCATCATAATTTTTGTAATAAAACTTCATTGACATTTATTTAGCTACGAATAATTCTTGATAATTTTATAATTTATGTGAAACTTTTCTATCTTGTGTCCCTCGAAATGCATGATTTTTTGTTGTTTTAATTACATTGGATAAAAGCATTTTTGATAGCTATTCATAAGTTTGACATAAGATATGTTTTTTATCATTGTGAGTTAACGAAAAGAGCCAACTATTATCTTTTAAAGAAATTATGCATCCAAAGATGAACAACATTTCATAAATACATAAACACATTATATTGGACTATTTTCAGTTAAAAATTCTTTCTTAGATTGTATCAAATATTTATGAAAGCTTTTAAAATAACTAAGTTTCATTTTCTTTTAAATACAAATAACTATATATATGGGTTCAAAACTAGTTTAATAGAACTATAAATCTCTCCTCAATAATGTTACTAAAATTGCACGATCCACAATCTAGTTGTGTGATTTGGATCAAAGATTTTGATTATCTGATAGGATTGATTTTAGAAAAGATCAAATGATCCAAAATTGAATCATGCAATCTAAATCTTAGATTATCCTAAAGACTTAAATAGGAGTTCCAACACCTATTCATGCATGAAAATAGAATACATCTTTATTTCACGTATGAAATATGTACATGTATAATTTTATGAAAAATATTTTGCCCCTTCCATCTTTTCATTTGCCCTCTAGAATTTTTTAATCATTATCTTTTGCTTTCTTCCTCCATGGGAGAAAAAAAAAGGATTTTAGAAGGTTTTGAATGAAAAAAAAGATAAATTTGAATATTGTTGCCACCAAGTCACGTTCCTCCAACTCCGAAAGACGGAGATCCTTCTCCTCAAAGAAGCTTTGCAAGAAAGTCCCCAGAGACTGGTTGCACCGGTGGGAACCCTTCGATGCTCAAGTAAGCTACTCGGGAACAGTGAAGAAAAAGAGCTAGTAGAAAGAGCTAGAGAGCTTGAGTTCCAATCCCTTACTCGTTGTGAGTGTGGGTTCTTATACATGTTTGAAGATCCCCTTTTCCGCTTTTAGAAAGTGGCTAATCCTGATGTGTTGTTGTCCGATAGCGGACATGTGGCCAGGCTGACATGGACAGGTCGCAACCGACACTGGGCATGTCAGAGATGTCTTGCACCTGAATCACCTGTCAGGCACGGTGCCACAGGTGGTAGATGGGCCTAGTCATGTCAGGCATGTGCCGTTATGGGCAGTGACCATGCGCAGTTGCAGATGGTTAGTGGGCCACGTGGTAGCTGTAGACGATTGGTGGATCACGTGGCAATGTCAGGCGGCTCGAGGTAGGGGACACCTGAGGTTCAAGGCCAAGGCGACCTGAGGTCCGAGGGAACCTGCACCTAGGGGCCGAAGGGATGAAGTTCGAGGTCGAGGGGATATTAGGTCCGGAGCCAAGGGGACATAAGGTCCGAGGCCGAGGGGACTCTAGGTCCGAGGCCGAGGGGACATGAGGTCCGAGGCCGAGGGAACTCCAGGTCCGAGGTCGAGGGGACATGAGGTTCGAGGCCGAGGGGACTCCAAGTCTGAGGCCGAGGGTACTTTAGGTCCGAGGCCGAGGGGACATGAGGTCTAAGGCCGAGGGGACATAAGGTCCGAGGCTGAGAGGACTCCAGGTCCGAGGCCGTGGGGACTCCAGGTCCGAGGCTGAGGGGACTCCAGGTCCGAGGCTTAGAGAACACGAGGTTCAAGACCGAGGGGACCCCAGGTCCAAGGCTGAGGGGACCTCGAAGGCCGAGGCCGAGGGGGCCTCGGAGGCCAAGGCGGGGGTTCCATCAGTTGCTTCCTTCGTCATCCTTAACGCGGCTTGATCAGCCACATCAAATGCCCCCTCGCCCAAAGTTGTCAATTTCGTTTCGTTTCGGCTATTTCGGTCGAAACGTTTTATTTCGATGGCTTATCCGAAAAGATGAGACCTATGTTTCACTTCGAAAGATTTTTTGGCCATTTCGGTGCATTTCAGCGTGTTTCGGCCGTTTCAGTATATTTCAGCTATTTCGGCAAAATATGTTTCGGGAACCAATTTATGAATTATTAAACCTTTTAGGACTATTTTATATATATATATATATATATATATATATATATATATATATATAATGTCAAATAAATAAATATATCCTAGTTACCCTACCCCTCTTCTTTCAGTCGCACGGTTGCTCCTTTCAAAAACTCAAACTCTTTATTTTTATGTTGTTATTATTATTTATAAAAAATATGAATTATGAGCAAATTTTTCATTATATATATATATATTCCAAAATGAAGCATCAAAATGGTTCGATACCGAAATATTTCATTTCATAAGCTAAAACGAAATATAATCCAAAATGAAATTGATAACTTTGCCCTCGCCCCTGAGACGAAGTGGGCCCACCCCTGCAAGGCAAAAGGGACGTACGCTCCCAGATGGTTGATCCCAATGTCTTGCCAATCAAAAAGGGGCACATGTCCCTAGGTGCAGTGATGCCTTTGTGTGGGCGACTTGGGCGCTGAAGCGTTCTGCCTCTGCCAATCGTCAGATCTGCGGAGATCTGCCTTGAAATGGGAGTGTCCTCTCGGAACTCATAAAAAGCAACCACCATCCTCGCCATCATGATGCTGATGCCAGCATGCCTCGCGATTGGCTGAAGGTGGAGCATCCCTCGTGTCGTGCACCTGTCAAGGCGACACCACCTATGGCAAGCGTTCACGTCGCCAGTTAGGTCAGGCGAAATGATTTGAAACTGATAAGTCGGGGGAAAGCTTTCGAGCCTTGTCATTATGTTCTTTTGAGAGAGCGTCTTCTTCTTAGAGTTCTTCTACCTTCATCTTCCTTTCGAGAACCTGCTCATGTTGCTCTCCCTTTCTGATCCAGATCAGTCCTTCGATCATTTCCAGCTCCATTTCCAGCTTTCCCATGGCTTCTTCCCCGTCCTGGTCCTCTTCTACTGCTCCCGAGGATCATATTTCCTCCTCGGGGCTTCGAGCCTCTCCGTCTCCTGCACCTTCCTGGTCTTTTTCTTCCACCCCCTCTGAGGACCATGTTCCTCTTGCTTAACGGCAAGTTGCCGGCCAGGCTCCTACCAGGAGTCGCGCGGCGGCCGCCGACACCTCCTCGAGGGTAGGGGCGGAATCCCCGACGAGGACCGCCTCCATGGTAACAAGCCAAGATCTTGCTAACATCCGGGCCCATTACCAGATTCCTAGAGGCTTAGAGAACACGACTAGGCCTATCTACCACCTTTCGGCCTAGTATAATTGCCATCTACGAGGTCTCCCTTAGGATAGGTCTTTGCCTACCCTACCAACCATTATTCCTCAACCTCCTTGATTGTTACTCATTAACGCCTGCCTAGTTGGTTCCAAACTCCATTCGGACCATCTGTGGCTTCTTAGTGCTCTGCCACTTCCACGGCATTGAGCCTAGGATCTTCCTCTTCTAATGTTTTTACACCCTTCGGCAACAGTCAGGCTGATGACTATTCCAGCCTCGGCCCAGTCGAGCCCTAAAACTTGGCCTGCCTTCATCTGTCAAGGGATGGAAATCCCGTTTCTTTTTTACCAATCTCAAGGAAGTGAAGCCGAGGTAGGGGGACCCGGACCTGAGGCCGAACAAGGACATGTCGGTAGCCCCGGGGATAGGGAAGTACTCGGGCAGCTTCTGACGGCCGAGGTCCCCCAATGCAATCAACTTCTAGTTCGGTTTTGTTAATCATCAAAATCATTAGAGCCTTCAATTGTTATACTCAAATAGTTTTGTTAATCATCAAAATCATCAATTGGGTCAACAATCTCCCCCTTTTTGATGATAACAAAAACTTTGAGTATATGCATTCAAAAAATTCATTCGAACTAAAGATTATAGTCATTTTAAAGCTTAAAACATTTTTAATGAAGGATTTGATGCCAATATTCAAAGTGAACTTTTAAAATTATGCATGAGTTCTATATAAGCCATCAATTATGAACATTTAAACTAAATGTACAGAAAATTGCAATTAAGCTTGTTGTTAAGCTCCCCCTGCATTGAATAGCTCCCCCTATATATAAAAATCGAATTTTAATTGAACTGATTAAAATTTTAAGTCTCTTTCTTTTTGCATAAACAATCATTTCTCCCCTTTCTTTCTTTCTTTTTGCATATTCAACCATCTCTCATTAAAATTTCAAGTCTTTTTTTTTTTTTTGCATATTCAACCATCTCTCCCCCTTTTTTGTTATCAGCAATAAGGAGAGTATTAGATAAAGAAAGTTATTAGAGAAAAATTGTTGGTTCAATAAGACATAGGGATTCAAGCAGTCAATCATAGACAGATTTGAAAATGTGTAATTGCATTACATAAGTAAGAAACATTACATAAGTTGATTCAAGTACATTCCAAAGTGAGATACATTAGATACTCAAAATTCCTAAATACAAACTATCAAGATAAAGTAAACCTGGAGAACCTAAGATACAAAAGAGTATCAAAATCAAAATCAAGTCAGATATGTTTGAATACAATTTTCTTCAAGTGACCTATGATTTCCATTACATCATCTTTTTGAGATTTCTTAAAATTTTCAAGACAAGCTTCAATCTGTGAGACTGCAAGGTCAATGTCCTTCTTCAGTTGACCAGTTGCATGAACATAAGATCCCGAGCCATCAGCAATGCCTTCCATCCTTTCAAAGATTTTGTGAAGTTCAGCACCAAAGGATTCAACAGAATTGCTTATGGAAAAGGAAATCATGTCAAGTCTCGAGTTAAGTTCTTCTTTTAGCTGATTGAAGTCTTCTTTTAATTGATTAATCTCATGAGATCTCTGACTGTCATATTCAGCAAGCAAGGCTCTCAACTGACCAATCTGCTCATCAGAGAATCTCCCAGAAGCAGTAACAGACAGATGTGGAGGAGAGGGAACTGTGCTCGGTCCAGCTTCTGAAGGTCCAGCTGTAGATGGTCCCGCAATAAATGGATCAGGGACTGATGGTCCCGCAGTGGATGGTCCAGGGATATCTTCTACTCTGGCCTCTTCAGTTCTATCTCTCTCAGCTCTTTCTTCTCGTCCTCCTTTCATCCAGATACCATTTAACTTCTTGAAGCCCATCCGATGAATAGTAGAAATACTATAATAGTCAGTGTGCCTTAATTTCCTTAGGGGTTCATTATCCATAATTAGCACACCTTGGCTTCTAAAGATCAATGTCAGAACCATACCATATGGCAGTGTAGATCTTTTCTTTGTAGCAGCCTCTGCCATATAACCAATCATCATGCCAGCTAGGTTGACTGGCCTTCCAGTTATAATACAATCCATCAAAAGAATGTCTCGCTCCGAGACGTACTCAAATCTACCAATTTTGGGAATAAAATTCTTCCACATATGTTGTGTAGTAACCTGAGCTCCAGATTTAATTGATTAGCAAGAATTTCCTCAAACTCGGTTACATCCCTCCCTAACATTCTTGACAATGCACCACTTCTATCATCATGCTGATATTCCATAATACCAATTGTGGGCATTTCCAACAGATTTCCAAGGATTTCAGCAGTTATTACAACTCTAGTTCCTCTTACAATACTGACTAAACCGCCTTCTCCTCTACTCAAATCATTGTAAAACTCTCTCACTAGGGCAGGATAAGTGGGGATATCTAATGAACAAATCTTTTCCCACCCCATTTCTTTTAAACATCTTCCTATTGAGAAGCCCTCCGACTCAAAGAAATCAAAGTTGACCTTCCTTCCAGTTGTGATAGTCTTACCGGCTAGTTGATCTACTTTGGGTGAAGAGGGTGAAGGAGGGGAATCTTCTTGAGTGGCCGAAGAGGAGGATGGCGAGGGTTGCCTCCGAATCGTGCGTCGCCTCGTGGGAACGGACGCTCCTCCGACGAAACCGCGCCTCTTGGGTGCCATTGAGTTGATTGGAATGTGTAATCAAAGGTTTTGAGAAGATTGGGGAGGTTGGAAAGGCTTTGGAACTCCTTGGAGGGGTTTTGGGAGACGGATAAAATGATTTGGGGTCGACTCCGCCTTTTTATTTTTGACCTAGTTCGACCTAGAGTCGACTCCCGAAAACTGGGTGTCGGCTCCGAACCAGAAAGTCTGTCAGCGCTCGAATTAGAGTCGGCTCTACAGAAGCCGGAGTCGGCTCTAATTGCTTAGACAGAACATCAAAAACTAAGGTGTCGACTCCACAAACTGTTAGAGTCGACTCTAACAGTTTCAGAGATAAAAAATCAAGTTTCAAGGATCTGAAACTATTCAAATTAATCATCAAACTCTAGATAAATGTTCCTTAGCAATTGGGAAACAATGAATCAAGATCTAGATAGATTTCCTTATTGAATATCGAGATTTTTCAAGAAATTGATGAAATCTAGATAGTTGTTCTTAAGAGTTTCAGAAAATTATTCCAAAGGATCACAAACTCCTAATTCTCCTCTAAGATAACAAAATCTCTCTTCACTTAAGGGTTTTGTAAATATATCTGCCAGTTGTTCTTCAGTATTCACATAATCAAGACAAATTTCATTATTGGCAACATGTTCTCTTATAAAGTGATATCTAATTTCAATATGCTTTGTTCTTGAGTGTTGAATTGGATTTTTAGTTAGATTGATTGCACTTGTATTATCACATCTTATAGGTGTCTTATCAAGTGTGATACCATAGTCTTCAAGTTGTCTCTTAATCCATAGGATTTGAGCACAGCAACTTCCAGCTGCAACATATTCTGCTTCAGCAGTAGATAATGCAACCGAATTTTGCTTTTTGCTAAACCATGAGATTAAGTTACTTCCTAAAAATTGGCATGCACCACTTGTGCTTTTTCTATCTAACTTACATCCAGCATAATCAGAATCAGAATAAGCAATCAGATTTAATGTTGAGTCTCTAGAATACCATAAACCTACATTTTTTGTTCCACTAAGGTATCTAAGAATTCTTTTAACAGCAATTAAATGTGATTCTTTAGGTTCAGACTGAAATCTAGCACATAAGCAAACAGCAAACATTATGTCTGGTCTACTTGCAGTTAAGTAAAGTAGGGATCCGATTATACCTCGATAATATTTTTGATCAACCTTCTTACCTTCTTCATCTTTGTCCAGCTTGCATGAAGGACTCATTGGTGTTCCGAGGGGTTTGATTGATTCCATACCAAACTTCTTTAGAATTTCTCTTGTGTACTTTGTTTGGTTGATAAAGATTCCCTCTTTGCTTTGTTTGATTTGGAGTCCAAGGAAGAAATTGAGTTCTCCCATCATGCTCATTTCAAATTCTCCCTGCATTAACTTAGCAAACTCTTGACATAGAAGATTGTTAGTAGCACCAAATACAATGTCATCAACATAAATTTGAACTACAAGTAAATCTTTATCTTTTCTTTTCAAAAATAATGTTTTATCAACATTTCCTCTTGTAAAATCATTTTCAATCAAAAATTTACTTAGTCTATCATACCAAGCTCTAGGTGCTTGTTTCAAACCATATAAAGCTTTGTGCAATTTAAAAACGTGATTTGGAAATTCATGATCTTCAAATCCCGGTGGTTGTTCAACAAATACTTCTTCATTTATTAATCCATTTAAAAATGCACTTTTGACATCCATTTGAAATAAATTAAAGTTCATGTGACATGCAAATGCAAGTAATAGCCTAATGGCTTCTAATCTAGCTACAGGTGCAAAGGTTTCATCAAAATCAATACCTTCTTCTTGATTATATCCTTTTGCAACTAATCTAGCTTTGTTTCTAATTACTATGCCATTTTCATCTAGTTTATTTCTAAAAACCCATTTTGATCCTATAACAGAATGATCTTTAGGTCTTTCCACTAATGTCCATACATTATTTCTAGTGAATTGGTTTAATTCTTCTTGCATAGCTAACATCCAATTATTATCTTTTTCAGCTTCTTCAATGGTTTTAGGTTCAATTTGAGAAACAAATGCAAGGTGATTACTAATATTTCTCATAGATGATCTAGTTCTTATTCCTTGAGATGGATCACCTATAATCAATTCCTTGGGATGACTATAAGCGTATCTCCAATCTCTTGGTAGATCTACATCATTATGATTAGTATTAATAACATCAGCATTAGGCGAATCATTATCTTTAGCTTCTTGTTCATGATCTGAAGATACATCAATATTAAGTTTTTCAAGATTGTTTTCGAGAATGTTTGTATCTTCCTCATCATCAATCCTTTTGGAACTTGATGCTAAAGATTCATCAAAAACTACATGAATAGATTCTTCAACAATTAAACTTCCTTTATTGAACACTCTATATGCTTTACTAGTTGTTGAATAACCTAAGAATATTCCTTCATCAGATTTTGCATCAAATTTACCTAAGTTATTTTTACCATTATTATGAATAAAACATTTACAACCAAATGCATGAAAATATTTAATGTTGGGTTTTCTATCATGCCATAATTCATAAGGTGTTTTCTTTAAAATAGGTCTTATTAATGCTCTATTTAGGATGTAACATGCTGTGTTAATAGCTTCCGCCCAAAAGTATTTCGGGAGTTTACTTTCACATAGCATGGTACGGGCCATGTCTTCTAGAGTTCTATTTTTCCTTTCAACTACTCCATTTTGTTGAGGGGTTCTTGGTGCAGAAAAATTATGATTAATACCATTTTCATTGCAAAAACTTTCAAATAAGTGATTTTCAAATTCAGTTCCATGATCACTTCTTAGAGACACTATGGTAGTGTTTTTCTCATTTGTTACTTTCTTGAAGAATTTCAGGAATATCGAGAAAGTCTCATCTTTGTGAGCTAAAAACATTACCCAAGTGAATCTAGAGTAATCATCTACTATCACAAGACCATATTTCTTTCCTCCTAGACTTGTGGTTCTAGTTGGTCCAAAAAGGTCCATGTGAAGTAGCTCTAATGGCCTAGAAGTTGAAACAACATTTTTAGATTTAAAAGAACTTCTCGTTTGTTTTCCAAACTGACATGCATCACATATTTTGTTATTTTCAAATCTATTTTAGGTAGTCCTTTTACTAAATCCATTCTAATTAGTTTTGAAATCAGGTGTGTGCTTGCGTGACCTAATCTTCGATGCCACAACCAACCAATCTCATTCATATTAGCATTATTAGCAACTAAGCAATGATTATTAGTAGACAAATTGTCTAAGTCAATCAAGTATACATTGCCATTTCTATTTCCAATAAAAACAATGCTATTATCAATGGGATTAGCAACTGTGCATATAGAAGATTCAAATGATACTTTAAAACCTTTGTCACATAATTGACTAATGCTAATTAAATTATGTTTCAAACCATCAACATATAAGACATTTTCAATATATGTGGAGGGAGTTATTTGAATGTTACCAAGCCCCAAGATTTGCCTTTGCCATTATCCCCAAATGTAACTACTCCTCCTCTTTTGCTTTCGAGGGTGATGAATTGATCTTTGTCACCCGTCATGTGCCTTGAGCAGCCGCTATCAAGATACCACTTTCGCTTTGATCTTTTGGCCGCAAGACACTCCTGCAAGATGATCAAGTCTTATGTTTAGGTACCCAAGCTTTCTTGGGTCCTTCATGGTTAGTAGCAATAAAAACTGTTCCTTTTGGAACCCATATTTTCTTTCCTTTAATATTTAAGTTTTTATTAGGTTTTAGAATTTTACATTCATAAGATTTATGTCCTTTTTGATTACATTTAAAGCATGTAAAATTACTTTGGCCAGCACGCACAAAAATATTTTTCAGTGATTTTTGTTTTCTAAAAGTGTTATACCCTAATCCGGCTTTGTCAAAAACTTTTGACTATTTAATAACATGTTCAATTTAGTTGAGCTTAAGGTAAACTTATCAACTATGTTCTTATATTTTTCAACCTCTTTCCTTAGTTTATCATTTTTTGGAAATTAATTCTTTTTCTTTTACCAAAATTTTATTTTCAGATTTAAGTTTCTTAACTTCATTATTAAGATCTTCCTTTTCTTTAATGAAAGTTGAATTTTCATTTTTCAAAAGCTTGTATTTCTTTTTCAAAACCTTGAAATCGCCGACAAGTTCATTAAAAGCATCAAATAATTCATCAAATGCAAACTCATCGCAAGGGTTATCGGAACTTACCTCATCGTTGTCGTCCGCCATAAAACATACATTTGCGACTTCCTTTTGTTCTTCTTCTTCGGAAGAAGATTCTTCGCTATCACTCCAAGTCGCCACATAAGCCTTCTTTTTCTTTTTGTAGGCTTTCTTTAATTTAGGACATTCATTCCTAAAGTGCCCCGGTTTATTACACTCATAGCAAGTCAAGGGGTCTTTCTCTTTTTCTTTGTCCTTGTCCTTGTTCTTATCCTTTTCTCCTTCCCACTTTGCTCCAAATTTCTTCTTGTGGAAGGGTTTCTTTCTCCTCATGAATCTTTTAAACTTTTTAGCTAAGAGAGCAGTCTCTTCATCATCATCATCATCATCATCGCTGCTGCTCTCTTCTTCTTTTGCAGCTTTGAGGGCAATCACTTTCTTCTTCTTTGTGTCCTCCTCTACGTGCTGCTTCATTGTCAACTCATGGGTCATAAGTGATCCTAGAAGCTCCTCTAAGGGCAGAGTGTTGAGGTCCTTTGCTTCTTGGATTGCTGTCATTTTGGCTTCCCATGATCTTGGTAGTGACCTAAGAATTTTTCGAACAAGTTCTGAGTTAGTATATGTCTTACCAAGACTTTTTAAACCATTTACAATATCTGTAAATCTAGTATACATGCATGCAATGGTTTCAGATTGTTCCATGCTAAACAACTCATATTTATGAACAAGAATATTAATTTTAGATTCTTTTACTTGGTTGGTACCCTCATGGGTAACCTCTAATCTATCCCAAATCTCCTTTGCGGAATTACATGTGGAGATTCTATTAAATTCATTGCATCTAAAGAGCAATATAAACATTCATGGCTTTAGCGTTAAGCTGTGCCATCTTCCTATCATTATCATTCCAGTCCCTTTCGGGCTTAGGAACAATAGTGCCATCAATAACATGTGTGGGTGTACTAGGTCCATTAATTATAACACCCCATAGTTCATAGTCAGAAGCTTGAATGAATATCCTCATTCTAGCTTTCCAATATGAATAATTTGAACCATTAAACAGTGGAGGTCTATTCGTAGAATGACCTTCAGCAAATGATCCAACTTGAGCTGCCATTTGGATCTTTAGCTCTTGATCGTGTGATCAAAATCTAATGAGCACTAGCTCTGATACCAATTGTTGGCCCAGATGACAACCCAAGAGGGGGGGGGGGGGGGTGAATTGGGTTCTTTAAAAAATTTAAACCTTTTGAAATATTTGTTTGCTTAGTGTGAGTGAAAGTGAATGCAGATGCAAAAACAAAATACAATCAATGAGATAGAGATAGAGATAGAGATAAAGGAGACACGGCAAACACAAAGATTTTATAGTGGTTCGGTGTATCCAACACCTACGTCCACTCCCAAGATTCACTTGGGTCCACACTATAATCTTCCTTGATTACAGCCGAGTTGTTTTACAAGCTCACAACTCAAACTTGTTGTTTTCCCGGGATCACAACGAACCCAGCCGGTTTTCCGGCTCACCAGCACAAAAACCCTAACACAAGCTATACCAAGCTTGTACCGAGGTAAGACTACCTCCACTAGTTCAATCCTCCAGATTGAACTAGACACAAACAAAGAAATATTGTTTTTCAAGTACACAGCTCCTCAATGAGCAAATAATCAAGTAAATGAACAAGGTTTAGAAAAGCCTGATTTGTAGTTGGTTGGCTTTTGAGCTTTTCTTCTTTTCTTCTTCTCCTTGCTAGATTGAATCAAGCCTCAGCTCCGATTCTTCACAGTTGAAGCAGTTGAGAAGGATTGAAAAGCAAGAAACTGATCCTCTTTCTCCAATTTGGGAAATCCACCAAAACTTTGATTTGAATGCCTTGGATTCCTCTTGAGCTTTTTGGAGTGGAGTGGATTTGAGCTAGAAGGTTTTCTCTTGAGATTCAGGCTCTCTTTTTTTTGGATTTTTAAATTGGGATTTCTCTATTTCCGTTTTTCCTCTTTGTTTTTCCGTTCTTTTTCAGTTCTTATTTTTGAATGATAGTCTTCCCTTTTTATAGATTTCTTTCAAACCATTTTTGGAAGAAAACTATCCGTTAGAGTGTACCTTGCAACAAAATATATCCGTTAGAAATAAAGTAAAATAGAAATATTACCGTTAGAGCTGATCTGGCAATTTGATTTTTCGTTCCAGGTGGGTTGGAGTCGACTCTAACTTTTCTAGAGTCGGCTCTAACTCGAAACACTTTAATCCATTAATTCTGGAGTCGTCTCTGACTTTTCTGGGGTCGACAAGAAACTTTTCTGGAGTCGACTCTAACAGACCCGGAGTCGACTCTAAGTCGGGGCCAGAAAAATCAATGTTCTGTCTTTTTCGTTGGAGTCGGCTCTCACAGTCTCGGAGTCGACTCTAACTTCCGTGCCAGATACTGGAGTCGGCTCTGTGATTCTCGGAGTCGACTCTAATGTCTGCAATCTTATCTAGACATTAGATTCGATCCAGAATAAGATTTAACTCCTGATTTTGATCATTCAATCGACTTATAATCTGAAAAACTTAATCAAATCATTAGAGCCTTCAATTGTTATACTCAAATAGTTTTGTTAATCATCAAAATCATCAATTGGGTCAACACTCGGGCTTTCAGTGTCGATGGTACATTGGTCTTGAAGTGCCGAGCTGGCCTCAAGCTTTCGATGCCAATGGTACATCGGTCTTGAAGTGCCAAGCTGGCATCGAGCTTTCGGTGTCGATGGTACATCAGTCTTGAAGTATCGAGCTGGCCTCGGGCTTTCGATGCCGATGGTACATCGGTCTTGAAGTTCCAAGCTGGCCTCGAGCTTTCGGTATCGATGGTACATTGGTCTTGAAGTACCGAGCTGGCCTTGGGCTTTCGGTGCTTATGGTACATCGGTCTTGAAGTGTCGAGTTGGCCTCGAGCTTTCGATGCCGATGGTATATCGATCTTGAAGTGCCAAGCTGGCCTCGAGATTTTGGTGCCGATGATACATCGGTCTTGAAGTGCTAAGCTAGCCTCGGGCTTTCGGTGCCGATGGTACATCGTCTTGAAGTATCAAGCTGGTTTTGGGCTTTTGATGCCGATGGTACATCGATCTTAAAGTGCCGAGCTGGCCTTGGACTTTTGGTGCCGATGGTACATCGGTCTTGAAGTGTCGAGCTAGCCTCGGGCTTTCGGTGCCAATGGTACATCGGTCTTGAAATGCCAACCTGACCTCGGGCTTTTGGTGCTGATGGTACATCGGTCTTTGGCTGAAAAGATGAGTTACTCAAACACATTTTATTAATATAGAATACGGGACTGGTGAGTCCGAAGGAACGCAAACACCTAACCTAATGTAAGAAGGGTACATTACTGGTGGTACCGATGGAGGTTGTCAGAGTTCCAGGTCCGAGGGAGCGGCTCCTATCTAATCCTTCGATTCAGTACGCTCCATGGTGGGGGGCTTCGGTGACTCGATAGGGCCCTTCCCAATTTGGCGATAGCTTGCCTCCTTCCGTCGGCTTCGAGACTTCAGCCCGTCTGAGGACTAGGTCTTCCGGCAAGAGTGTTCTCGGGTGGATGCAAGCATTATATACCTTGTGATTCGCTGTTGGTAGGCAGCCATCCAAAATCATGCTCGGTCACGTACCTCTTTCACAAGGTCAAGGTTGGCTCGCAGCTGGCTCGAGTTGTCCTGCTCGTCGTACGACTCCATTTGGGGACTTGGAATGCCAATTTCCACAGGAATGGTAGTCTCAGATCCAAAGACAAGGCTGAAGGGAGTCTCCCCCATGAGAGCCCGTAGCGTCGTGTGATAGGCCCACAGCACGTTGAGAAATTCCTCCACCTATCTCCCTTTGAAGTCATCCAGCCACGCTCTGAGTCCTTGGAGAATGATGCGGTTTGTCACTTTGGTCGCTCCGTTAGTCTAGAGGTAACCGACAAAGGTGAACCGCTGATGGATGCCCCGCTCAGTGCAGAATCCTCTGAAGGATGCGTTATCGAATTGCCGGCCATTATCAGTGACGAGGGTATATGGCAGTCCGAACCGACAAATTATAGACTTCCAAAAAAAGGATCTCCCCTTGCTCTTGGTGATCTTAGCCAGCCTCGGCCTCGATCCATTTGGTGAAGTGGTCGATCGCCACCAGCAAAAACTTACGCTGGCCAGAGGCCGGAGGAAACGGTCCCAGGATATCCATCCTCCACTGAGCAAAAGGGCAGGGGCTTCCAGTGCCAAGGGACTCAGCCGAGAAGTCGGCTGCTATTGGATGTTGGCATTTTATTGGCAGCTGTTACACTTTCAAACTAGCTCTACGGCATCCTCCTTCATCGTTAGCCAGTAATATCCTTGACGCAGGGCTTTGTATGCCAGCGCCCTGCCCCTCAGATGACTCCCACAATGCCCTAATGGATTTCTCGCAGGATGTAATCAGCTTCCGTGGGGCCAATGCACCTGAGGACCGGGTATGAGAAGGACCTTCGGTAGAGTCGCCCGTCCATTATCAAAAACTTAGGGGTTCATCGCTTGAGCAGTTTGGCTTCGGTAGGATCCGGGGAGGGTGCCATCGGTGAGGTACCGGATGTAAGCGTCCATCCAAGAGGGCTCCTACGCGACCGATAGGGCTTCCTCCGTGGCTTCGATACTCGGGACCTCCAGATGCTCCGCGTACGTTCTTCCCAAGGCCTCATCAGCCGAAGTGGCCAAACAAGACAGTGCATCAGCTCTGGCATTCTCTTCCCTAGGGATGTAACTAACATGGAAGTAAGCAAAAAGAGAGGCCTGGGATTGGACTTTACTTAGATAATGGGACATGATAGGATCTCGGGCCTCGTACTCTCCTGCAACTTGCCCGAAGACAAGCTGAGAGTCGATGAAGGCTCTGAGATGCCTTGCTCGAGCTCCCTGGCCAGGTTCATTCCCGCCAGTAAGGCTTCATACTCCGCTTGATTGTTGGTGGTGGGGAAAAGAAAACGAAGAGCATACTCCACCACCTCTCCATCAGGGCTTGCGAGGATGAGCCCGGCTCCACTTCCTTGTGAGTTAGATGCACCGTCTATGTGAAGGATCCAAACCTCCTCTCCTGCCTCTACCGCTACGGAGGACTCCAAGTGTGGTTCTTCCGATTGCACCTCGGCCAAGGTGCACTCGACCAGGAGGTCGGCTAACACTTGGGACTTCATTGCTGACCTCGATCAGATGGACAGGTCAAATTCTTTCAGCTTGATGGCCCACTTCGCCAGTTGACCGAAGGTGTCAGGATTGGACAGGATCACTCGGAGGGGCTGGTCCATGAGCACCACAATTGGATGGGCTTGGAAATAAGGCTTGAAACGCTGGGGAAGACGATCAGGGCAAAGATGATCTTTTCAGTTATGGAATACCTGGTCTGCATATCATGAAGCACCTTGCTGGTGTAGTAAACTAGCCTCTGCGTCCCATCGGCATCCATGTGAACAAGCACGGAGCTGACAGCCTCGGAGAAGGCTACAAGGTAGAGAAAGAGCTCCTTCCCACCCCTCGGCTTAGACAACAACAGTGGGATGGATAAAAATTTCTTCAGCTTCTCGAAGGCTTTCAGACACTCCTTTGTCCACTCGAAGCCGTTGACCTTGGGCAGCGCTTTGAAGAAAGGCAGACACCCTCTGCTAATTTGGATAAGAAATGGCTCAAGACTGCTACCCTTCCGGTCAGGCGCTGCACCTCCTTCTTGCTTGCCGAAGGCCTCATGTCAAGGATGGCTCGGATCTTATCTGGGTTCACCTCGATCCCCTGCTGTGTCACCATGAAGCCCAGGAACTTGTCTGCTATCACTCTGAAAGCGTATTTGCGGGGGTTCAGCCTCATCTGGTACCAACGAAGATTGCTGAAGGTCTTTGCAACATGGTCAACGGTACAGATACTCTAGATTAGCATATCATCCACGTATACTTCCATGTTGTGCCCGATCTTGGCCTAAAAAACCTTGTTCATCAGCCTCTGATAAGTGGCTCCAGCATTCTTTAATCTAAACGACATTACCTTATAACAGTATATGCCCTTCTCGATCATAAATGAAGTAGCCTCCTCGTTTGCTGTGTTCATCTTGATCTGGTTGTATCCAGAGAAGGCATCCATGAAGCTGAGGGTCTCGTGACCGGATGTGGCATCCACCAACTGGTTAATCCAAGGCAACGAAAATCTGTCCTTGGGGCATGCCTTGTTGAGATCAGTGAAGTCAATGCATATCCTTTAGCTCCCGTTAGCCTTGCGAACCATCATGATGTTGGCCAGTCAGTTGGGATAGTGGACCTCTCGAATATGGCCAACAGCCACCAACTTGCGAACTTTCTCGTCAATGGCCTTCTATCAGTTGGGGGCGAAGCTCCTCTTCTTCTGTCAGATGGGCCAGCATCCTGGTTTGATGTTGAGCTGATAGGTAATTACCCCTCGGGTATACCCGGCATATCGGACGCTGACCATGCAAAGATGTCAGAGTTGGCCCGCAGGAAAGCGAGAACCTACTCGCACGCCTCCTCCAGGAGTAGAGCTCCAATTTGGACCATCCTCGATGGGTCCTCCCCTAGCGGGAAGGCCAACAGGTGCTCGGTCGGTTCCCCTCTCCTCTCTAAGTCTCGGCGGTCGAGTGACTTTGGTGTTGGCGCAGCCACCAGCCCCTATGGGTTAGGAGCCATGTGATAACAAAGTGGTACTAGGTTGTGCTCTCCCCGACTACTTTGCTGGTAGGAAACCTCATGAGCAGCCTCTTGGTGGAGATGACGGCGTCCAGGAGGTTCAGACCAGGTCTTCTGAGGATAACGTTGTAGGCTAGGGGAACCCGGACAACCAAAAAATTCATGAAAACCATGCTTTGACATGGCGGCATCCCGATAGTGACAGGTAGGGTGATCTCGCCCTCGACCCTTACAAAATCTTTGGTGAAGCCTATTAGGGGCATGGTGATAGGCTGAAGGGAGTCAGGGGACAAATTCATTCGAACAAATGCATCGTAACTCAAAACATCAACCGAGCTTCCATTGTCAACTAAAATTCTTTTTACAGGATACTTTGCGATCAACATGGACACAGGGCTGGGGGTGCTTGGGTTACTCATATGAATGAACTTTTTTAGGTGGCCACGTTGGATGAGGTCTTCAATCGCCTTCTTTAGCTGGCGATAATCTTTAGTATCGTGGTTGTGGTCTTGGTAGAAGTGGCAGTACAAGTGGAGTACCAAACTTGGACCGCCTTCCTTAGGATGGTGAAAAAGGCGAAGCAAAGCAGGGAATCAGTTGCCCCTGGACCTGCATCAGGACCTTGTAGCTTTTTAGGTGATCTAGGGGATTGGTGGTCCCGTCATATGGGTCTAGCTGGGGAAGACGGAACCGGGTAGAAATCGGTTCCTCCATGATACGGCGGGACAGCGGTGGATGGCTATCGTAATCTGCCTACGGCGGGTTGGTGATTCTGCGGATGAGCTCCTCCAACCGCTAATTGTATTCATCTAGCCGACGTTTGGCCCGGTGAGCTATTTGGCCATCAAAAGACCCCTTCCTTGAATATTCTGAGGATGGAGAGGGGTGGCAGCGGTGCAAGATGGTGCGCTCTGCGTCCTTCCCATGCCGCCGCTTAAGGAAAGCGCTGGCATGGCGAGAAGGAGACCGGGGCCTCTTAGAGGCTCGGCGATGGTGTCTGGGTGAGGCGCGGCGGTGATGGATCTTCCAGGGGAAAGACCTTCCTTGGAAAGAATGCTGGCTGGGTTGAACCACCCTCAGGATCGATGAGGGTGGCTTCAGCTATCATTGTGCGATCACTGGCTGCTGCTGCAGAACCTGTACCGCTGCTACTAGGGACTGAACTTGCATGTTAAGGGCTGTGATCCGATCATCTTGCTGTGGTAGTGGTAGAGCAGAAGTCCCGGCCTGGGGAGCAAGGGGGCTAACCTTCGATGGCTCAGCTCCCTGGTGATGCCCCCGGAAAGGTTGGTGGAGAACTCCTGCGCACGCGTCACCACCATCTTCTTGACTGTTCGGAAGGAAAGACCTGTAGTTGACTGGTTCGAAGCTTTTTCTCTCCCCCTTCCTGGCGCACCAATCTGTTGCCGCCAAGTCACGTTCCTCTAATGCCGAGAGACGGAGATCCTCCTCTTCAAAGAAGCTCCTGCAAGAAAGTCTCCGAAGACCGGTTGCACCAGTGGGACCCTCTGACACTCAAGTAAGCGACTTAGGAACAGTGAAGAAAAAGAGCTAGTAGAAAGAGCTAGAGAGCTTGAGTTTCGATCCCTTCCTCGTTGTGAGTGTGGGTTCTTATACCTGTTTGAAGATCCCCTTTTCCACTTTTAGAAGGTGGCTAATCTCGATGTGTTATTGTTCGGTAGTGGACAGGTGGCCAGGCTGACGTGGATAGGTTGCAACCGACACTGGGCATATCAGAGGTGTCTTGCACTATGAATCACCTGTCAGGTGCGGCACCGCAGGTGGTAGATAGGCCTAGTCGTGTCAGGCATACACTATTACGGATAGCGACCATGCGCAGTTGCAGATGGTTAGTGGGCCACGTGGCAGCTGCAGACGGTTGGTAAACCATATGGAAGTGTCAGGCGGCTCGAGGTAGGGGACACCTGAGGTTCAAGGCCAAGGGGACCCGAGGTCCGAAGGAACCCGCACCTGGGGGCCGAAGGGACAAAGTCTGAGGCCGAGAGGACATTAGGTCCGGGGCCGAGGAGACATAAGGTCCAAGGCTAAGGGGACTCTAGGTCCGAGGCTGAGGGGACATGAGGTCCGAGGCCGAGGGGACTCTAGGTTCGAGGCCAAGGGTACTCCAGGTCTGAGGCCGAGGGTATTCCAGGTCCAAGGCCAAAGGGACATAAGGTTCGAGGCCGAGGGTACTTTAGGTCCGAGGTTGAGGGGACTCCAGGTCTAAGGCTAAGGGGACATGAGGTTCAAGGCCGAGGGGACTCCAGGTCCGAGGCCGAGGAGACCTCGGAGGCCGAGGCCAAGGGGGCCTCAGAGGCTAAGACGGGGGTTCCGTCAGTTGCTTCCCTCGTCATCCTTAATGCAGCTTGATCAGCCACATCAAATATGAAGGCTTTCAATTTGAATTTGAGAATTATTCTTTCGATGTGCTTTTATATTAAGGTCTTGTTTGGCAAATGATAAATAGGTTCATAAGAAAGCCCTTTGGCATAGAAAAACCCTTTCTCATGGACACCATCCCATACAACTATAGGAAAGTATCTTTTTTGAAAAAAAAATATTTCCCATTGATTAGGTTGAAAACACCATCCAAACATTAAAGAGGTTCAATTCTTCCTTGAAAAAATGTCTTCTCATAGAAGTGCGTGGCAACCAAATGTGACCAAAGAGAGAGCCAAAAGCACATGCACGATGAATGATTTGGCTTAGATAAAACCTTTTATAACCTAAGAAACTAAGTATTTTTACCATTATATCTTTTATTTGTTTTGTTCTAACAATTATTTTATGTGTTTTGTTATCTTGAATGTTATTCTTTCTTATAACTTGCATATTATATTGGTTCTCATGATTTTTAGGTTGTTGAACATGGGAAAAAGATGAGGAATAATGATGACAATACATGGAACAGTAAAGTCAAGTTAATCAAGATAACGAAAAATATTTGTAATGTAATTATTATCATAATAAGTTTTAAGAAGTTTTTAGGATGAAATGTTGTGTCGAACACATCAAAAAGTTAAGGATAGTTAGAATCAAGTGATGAAGTTGTTAGTCTCTTCAAAAAGATTTTGATGGCCAACCAAAATAAGAGAGAAGAAATGGAGAAAAAAAGATATAATATTAGATTTTAGATTTTTACTATAAAAATAGGAAAATTTAAGTCAATAATAAAATGAAAAATTATAATTCAAACTCTTTGCCTAATATATATCATATCCATTCTAAGTGGCTAAAGTTCTATATCTTGTAAATGCAATATGAAGAATAACTTCTTTGATTTAATTGGATTGTAGTTTTAAAGTTCAACTTCAACTAGTTAAGGTAGCAATATTTTTCAATAAGAGGGCACATAGAAAAGCATTAGTAGATAAATAATCCAAAAAATATAGCATTGAGTTATGAGATATTAAATTTTTATACATATAGTTTAGATATTTTAAATTTAAAGCACATGATGGGTTGTTGTTCGATGCTATACCTCAATCCTATAATTCTAAATCTGAACAAAAATTGAATAAAAAAATATAAATTAAAGGATCAATATTCCTGCTTGAAATAAGTAAAATTCTATATGATTCTTACTACATATAAAAATAGTCAACAAGCTTACAAGAATAAGATTTACATACAACCATGTGTATATCGATAAAATTTACATTCAAACTACAATAATAGCTATATTTATGGTATCTTAATTATAATTATATTAACTCTTAATTAGCTTCACAAAAAAAGGTTAAATAAGTTATAAAGAAACTAACCTCATTTATCTGCTAATAAAGCCTTCCTTCGCTCATGTAATATCATTTCAAATATCCTACCATAATTAATGCCTCAAGGAATTACTTTGAAAGCTTCTCCTCTATTAGCATTGTTTTTGTATATCATTTTAGGCTTTCAATGCCTTTAAAACTCCCTCCATTCCTCCTCTAATAATTGTTTGTTGGGGGTATATCTCCTCCCATTTGCTTGTTATTAATGAGTTAATGTTCTCAACACTATATTCTTAATAAGATAAATTATGTTTATTAAGATTAATTTTTAATATTTTGATCATTTATTCTTCAATTGCTTTAGGACTCCACCATTGTTCCTATGGGCTAAAAGCTTGAGAACAAAAGCTATTTATAATCATAATCCTCTACAAAGTAGTTTACAAAAGATTAAGACTATGGTGTAAGGTATTACCATCCATAATTTCTCTATCCACAAATTCTAGCATTAAGCTATTTTTTACTATTAGGTTTAAGTTTTGCTAGATACAACCATAGATACCTCTACAAAACAGTAAATTAAATTTTTTTTTAATATATTATCAGGCTAAATTTGTTACCATAGTGTTGAAATTGTAACTTGAGGATGAATTTCATATTGAAAAATAAGAAAGTTGACATGAGATTAATTTTTATAATTTTTCCTTGATTGATCTATCTTTGAGTCTATTTATTAAACAAATAATTTCTAAAAAATTACTTCTTTTGCTATGTATGCTATGACATTAAAATGCTATAATGCTTGCGTACCAAATAGTTTGGCTGATTTACGATATTAAGTTTGGCATCCTTAAATATATGGGATAAGATTGTTAGTTTGGATTTCATAATGGTGTTGCTTGTATATTTTAACAACCAAAGGAAATAATATGTATCACTGTAGTTATTTGCAAAATAATTTAGAGTTGCTTTTGAGCAAATTGGTAGCAAATTTAAGAGATAAAACCAACTAGATATGAGGAAGGTTAGTTACAAAACTCATATTATGACTAAAAAATTTATTAATAAATTCATCTTAAAGAGTCAACACCTTATGAAAAAGATGGGTATTGAGAGTCCATCCTTAGGTCCACTCTTCTTATAAAAGCTATATTGGATTTAGCAACCTACTTTAAATTTTTTCAATGAGACTAGGATAAGCATAGTTGCTATGCATAATAAGAGATTTCTTATCCATTCTATTTATCGAGGATTAATATGATTATACATCTTTATATATAGAGAGATCAATTTGCCCTACTTTATTGTGATTGTAACACATCTATTGCATAAGATAGAACATAGTAGAACAAACTCTAAGTTGATCTTTAGGTCCTATACTTGTTAATCATCCTATCTTTTTCTAAAAATCTCCCAAGTGCTCATCAGATTTACTTTTAATTACAAAGTAGATGGATTAAATCCTTGGTATAGAAATTAGTCCATCAGGGTTGATGAGGCCCAATTGAGTTGGTTTTATGGATCTAAACCAAACCTTGATTAGGGTTTCTTAAGTAGCCTCTACATACGTAAGGTTTCCAAGGATAGCATCATATTGCCTAAGATTTTTTTTATGGAGGCATAGGATTTTAGGTATATAATTTAGCATGTTACATAAAAATCTTGAGGAAATGATTCATAGTGAGTTAAGGAAAGAAAGAAAGAATTTAGGAGTCTATTGAGTCATTATTGAAGAGCCTGCCTAGTGTGAGTACTTTGTATAGTGACTCGAAAACTCTTTATTCAAATTCCATCTTCTTATGTTCTTATATCATCATTTATGTAGACATTAACCTATCTTGATGCATATATAACCTAGGTTTTTATAATGGCTCATCAAAAATAATCTTCACTACATTATGATGTTAGACCATATTGGTATCCATCACCCATTACTAAAGTACTATTTTTAGAAGCATCTTGATATCGTAGTTTTATAGAACTTGTTCAATTTTTGAGCATTTTTAAAATTATGTTGGTTAAAAATAAGTTTGTTTGTGATATTATTTAACTTATGATTATTTTGGAATAATTGTGTGGCTGATTTATATAATTTAAAATCAAAAAATTTGAAAATTGTGTTGTTGGTTAGTTGTTAGAATTAGATTATATAGCTATTTGCTTGATTATTGCCTTGCATGCTCATAAGTCTAACACTAAGCATACGCAATGAGTTACCACATCATTAGCACATGCCATCAAGGGTGTGGTATTTGTATTTATTCCTAGTTAGAGTTTAGACCATTCACAAATGTGATAAGTTTTGTAACTTACAACTACTTCCTATGACACTATGTTTGTTTAAATAGTTGAGCATATGGTCTTCATCTTTGTTATATGATGATTTATATTTTTTGTTTTGTTTTTTAGTATATATGTTTAATAACTTAAGTCTTGTGTAACTTGTGAATATATAAACTCAGTGAATAATAATGATGAGTCATTATTTTTATAGTAACATAATTTCTATGTTTCTTTTTCACTATAATGTTATAGTCTTAATGGAATTTGAATAGTTGCCTTTTAACTCTCCTTTTGGTCTTGCTAATAGAGCCATATGGCTGCCTTAATATTTAATTATATATTATGGCTGATTAGATTTTTTCATATATATTTTTATGAAAAAAAATAATAAGTCTTATGGTTTCTTATGGTTTGATATGGCTCTGATCTCAAAACCATTGCTCCTAAGTATTTCTTTTAATATGTTGTTATTTTTTTCCTCCTCATATATGTATCTACATAAATTTATTTCATAAGAGCAAAATGGAGGGAGCACATGTTCGACAAGTATACCATAAAATTATTCATACATTTCATAAAGGATAGATGAATAAGATTGTAGATAAGCAAAAGAACGATGAAAAAACTATGCTCATAGATCTATAACAACGTAAGGTTTAATTGATGGCTAAATAAATCTAAATTCATATTCATATTTAAAATTATAAAATTATTTTTATTAATTTTAAATATTTGTTAGTTGTAAAATATATTTTTGATCCTTAAACTTTCACTTAGAACTTATTTTAATCTTTAAACTTTCAATTGTTACATTTTATCCTTCATATTTTAAGAATATTGTATTTCATCATGTTACATGAGTTAGTTAAAATTAATGAAATATTTAACTTGTTATTGAAAAAAAAATACTTAAATTAGTTGAGATAGTGACAAATCAACTATTATGTCAATCTTCAATGTTCTTATGCCGAAATGCAATATTCTCCAAATATAAGGGACTAAATTGCAACATCTCAAGGTTTAAGGATTAAGATTAATTTTAAAAGATAGTTTGAGGGCCAAAAGTATATTTTTGCTTAATCTTTATCTTAAAATAATTTTAATAGAAATAAAACATCTCCTCCTGCCCTCGCGAAAATAAATCTTATATAATACTACTAGGCCTTAACCGGATACCAAAAGAAGGAAAAGTCTTTGTACACTACCTTAGATGCAGCAAATCCTACATGGATTGCATTGCCCCCCTTATTGGTCCATATGAATCCTACATAGCTTGATGCGATATGATAGGATAGTAGGGATAGCATATCACTTGCAAATTCGTAATCATGATCCCATTGCTTCTGCAATCTCTTTCACGCATGGAAAATGATATTTTTGCTTCTTCCAAAAGCGCATGGATGTCATTTCTTCTTCTTCCAAAAAAAACATTATGATACCTCAATTGTAAAATTACGACACCCTTATTATAAAATAACGACACCCTAGTTATAAAACGTTAAAGATAAAACTTTACGACATCTCAGAAAGAATTTTGATATCGGCCAAAAAAATTACGACACTTCAATTGTAAAATTATGACACCACAGTTATAAAATTACGATACCCATTCAGAAATATTAAGGTAAAGCTTTACGACATCCCAGGATAAACTTCTGATATCGATCGAAAAAATTATGATATCTTAGTTGTAAAATTATGGCATCATAGTTATAAAATTTGGATATCCCTAGAAGATCTATGATATAAGCCAGTTGTAAACTTACGACATTATAATTAAAAACTTATGACACCTATTCAGAAAACATGGGATTCATCGCTCCTGATTTGTATATAAATTAAAAAAAATTAAATAGGTATTAATGAATGTTATACTTAAAACTTAAGATTACATCTCTACTATTCTATTCTCCTCCGTTATGTAGGATGCTCCGTTATGTAAGATGCACGTGAACTAATAAAAAAGATGATACAATCTGAGTAGGATTTGCAAATATGCTGTATAAAGACTTCCCCCCCCTACCCCAAAAGTAGAGATGGGCACTTGGCCGTGCCGTGCCAGGCATGGCCCAGGCCCGTGTGCCGTGCCAGGCACGACCCAGGCCCGCCGTGCCTAAAAATTTACCGTGCCGTGCCTGGCACGGCCCATTTGTTAATGGGCCGTGCCAGGCATGACATATTAAAAAAAATTAAATTTGGCATGGCCCATCAGGGCCGTGTCCAGCACGGCCCAGCTGGGCCATGCTAGGGGCCGTGCCATGGCACGGCTGTTGGCCCATATGGCAACCCAAGAGGGGGGGTGAATTGAATTCTTTAAAAATTTAAACCTTTTGAAAACTATTAGCTTTAAGTTAAATGAAATTAAATGCAAGGCAAATATAAAGCACAAACAAGAGATAGAGATAGAGATAATGGAAGCACGGCAAAACAATGATTTTATAGTGGTTCGGTGTATCCAACACCTACGTCCACTCCCAAGATTCACTTGGGTCCACACTATAATCGACTAGATTACAGCCGAGTTGTTTTACAAGATCACAACTCAAAACTTGTTGTTTTCCCCCGGGATCACAACGAACCCAGCCGGTTTTTCGGGCTCACCAGCATAAAACCCTAAACTCAAGCTTATCTAGCTTGACCCGAGGTATACAACCTCCACTAGTTCAATCCCCCAGATTAAACCAGCACAAACAAGAATGAAAAGAATTTTTCAATAATACAAAGCTCCTCAAATGAGCAGATATTCAAATGAATTAACAAATAAGTTTAGAAAAGCCTATTTGAAGTAGATTGGAGTTGAGCTTTTCTTCTTTTCCTCTTCTCTTTGGAGATGTTGAATCAGGCCTCAGCTTTGATTCATTGCAAATGTTGCGGATGAGAAGTTGAAAAATCTTCAAAACAGAGTTTCTTCTTCCCCTTTGAGAATCCTTCGATTTTTTCAAGATTGAATGCCTTGGATTCTTCTTTGAGCTTTGTGGAGTGGAAGGATTTGAATTTGAGTGCTTTTCTCTTGAGATTCAGGCTCAGGCTTTCTCGGATTTTTGATTTGAAATTTTTCTATTTTCCGTCACTTTTCAAACGGGTGTTTTTTCCTTTTTATAGATTTCTTTAATCCGTTTTGGGAAGAAAACTAGCCGTTGGAATGTACCTGGAAACAAATATATCCATTAGAAATTAGGTAAAAAGGAAATATTATCCGTTAGAGCTGATCTGGCAATTTAAATTTTTGTCCCAGACAGGTTGGAGTCGGCTCCAACTTTTCAGGTGTCGACTCCAAGTTGTTTTTCCAAAAATAGAAAGTTCTGAGTTCGTCGAGGAGTCAGCTCAAAAAAAGTTAGGTGTCGGCTCACCATCGTCAGGTGTCGGCTCCCGAATACTGTAGGTGTCGGCTCCAAGATGCTCAAAAAATCAACGTTCTATCCCCGCATCGGAGTCGGCTCCAGACACTGTAAGTGTCGACTCCGAAACTCTGGGTGTCGGCTCCAAACTCTAGGTGTCGGTCCGGACCATATCAAAAATCAGAAGAAAATTTGAATGGCTATGGGGTCGGCTCCAGGAATTCTAGGTGTCGACTTCAGGTTCTGAAACTTTGAAATTGATGTTTTGCAATTGATTCAAAACTCCTTTCTTAATTTATTTAAATTGATCAAATATTTTTGAGTCCTGAAATACTTGTCAAATCCATTAGTAATCAAATAAATATACTCAATTCCTTTATTAATCATCAAAATCAATAGTTGGGTCAACAATCTCCCCCTTTTTGATGATTATAAAAACATTGAGTATATGCATAGTATTCTTAAATTAAAATTTTCAAGAGAGTGATCCTCATAAGTAAGCTCCCCCTGAATAAGGTAGCTCCCCCTATGAAGTTCAAATTATCAATTGTTCGTGTTTGATACTTAGAATTTAGTCATTTCAATTTTCACTTTTAAGCTTAATTGAATTAATGCATATCCAAAATCAATTGTATCACTTGATACTAATTAAATAAATACCAATTAAAGCATAACCAATCAATGCATATACAACATAACTTTCTCCAATTAAATTAATCAATCAAATAAGCTTTAATTGAATTCCAATCAATTACTAATCAATGCATATACGATATAACTTTCTCCTCCTTTTTTGTAATCAACAAAAAGATAAAGAAAAGTTAAGTCAAAAGATCAAATTGATAGATCAAAAGATAATTTCATTTCATCAAAAGTCAAGTGTTACAAAATGAAACTGAAATTTTATCAAAGGTCAAGTATTGCAAAATGAAACTGAAATTTCATCAAAGGTCAAGTATTGCAAAATGAAACTGAAATTTCATTAAAAAGAAACTATGCTTACATTACATCAGAATTATACTTTCATTATATCAAAAATAGTACTTTCATTACATCAAAATTGAAACTTTCATTACATCAAAATTACAACTTTCATTATATCAATATCATTACATGAAAATCATATATTAGTTCTAATTATCCTTGTTAAATGATCTACAATCTTCTGCATTCCTTCAGTCTGAAGCTTGACGCAGTCTTTTAATCTTTCATCAACAAAAGTATAAGCAGTGACAATTTTATCTTGTAACTTGACATTGCTCTTTGAATAGGTTTCAGAATCTCCACAAATGTCTTTAAGTTCTTCAAAAATGTTCTTCAAGTCACTACTTAAAGATCTAGTAGAAGAGCTAAGAGTTGATTCAATTTTGGCAATCCGATCATCTAAGGAATAAAGAGTTTCTTTAAGATTCATAAATTTGTTGTCAAACTCAGTCTTCAATTCATCCTTCTGAGCAGCAAGAAGATTTTTGAGTTGCTCTAACTGAAGGTCTGAAAATCCGACTGAAGAAGTGGATGAAATCACAGGTACTGGGGTAGGAGCTGGAGCAGGAGTACTAGGATGCGGAGAGGGAATCCTCATAGATGGACCAGCCTCACAAGGTGCAGAATGTCTGGGCTCAGGGGCTCTCTCATCTACGTTGCCTTTCCTTTCCCACTGACCATTAATCTTGACAAATCCCATTCGATGTAAAGTAGCCAAACTATAATAATCGGTGTGTCTCAGGCTCTTTGATGGTTCATTCTCTAGAATCACTACTCCTTGGCTCCTGAATACCATCGTGAGAATCATGCCATAAGGTAGTGATGATCTTCCCTTCCCTCCGGCCTTGGCCATATAGAATATCATCATGGCTGCTAGGTTAATAGACTGATCGGTCAATACACTATCCATCACAACAATGTCCCGCTCGGAGACATACTCAAAACGTCCGATCTTTGGGAACAAAATCCTGCTGCAAATGTTGTGTAACAACCTTAATTCCAAGGGCAACTGATTAGCCCTAATTTCCTCAAATTCTTCAACAACTCTTCCTAACATCCTTGATAAGGCCGCTGATCTATCACTGTGCATATCCGTAGCTAATTCGGTAATAGGGATGCTCAGGAGATTTCCTAATTTTTGGAATGTAAGATGAATCCGTCTGCCTCTAACAGAGCTTACTAAACCACCATCTCCTCTAGATAAATTGAAATAAAATTCTTCAAAAACCTGATGCGTGTCGTAGCGCAACGATTTAAACACCTTAATTTTACTATTAGGATAGCGAGAGTAAGGGATCGATTCCACAGGGACTTTAGCGATTATCTTGAAATAAACTTATAAATTTAATTAATTAGATAACTAAGTAGATAATTAATAGTGCAAAATAATAAGATATGCTCTATCTTATAAGAGCACGGCCCGTACCCGTAGATCACGGCCCGTCCCTTTTAGGAATAGATCAGTCTAAATTATTTTCACTTAATTATAATTTAATAACAATTAAACATGTATAAAATTTTATTTTAATAATATTCAAAAGTGCATATTAAAATCTAAAATAGAAAAGTTTTAATTTCTAACATGCAACAAAAAGTAATAAAATAAAACGGGATCAACCAAGCCACGCGCTTAACGAGCAGAGCCTCCACGGATGCAGCGCGCCACGAGATCTCCTGGATGGGCACGAACAGAGCTTGCTTCTTCCTTCTCCACGGCTGCAGCGCTTGGATGTAATTGTCTGGGAGCAAAACAGAGCACGGATGCAGCGCCTTCTCCACGGCCTGTCACGGACGGCTGCAGCGCTTTCTTCACTGGAACAAAGCTTTGGACGAACGAATCCTTCCCATCCCTATCTCCCAAGCCTTTGCTGCTATTTATAGAGGCCGGGATGAAGTGAAGACGCGGCATTGACACGGCATTGAATCTGTTTCGAAACAGAGAACGCAACGGAAGCAACGATAATAACAAAGAAATCTAGATAAATAATCAATAAAATTCAAATTCCTTCTAAAGGAATTTAATTCTCTCAATTTGATAACTTCCAATCTAATCTATTCTTTAATTGGTGGAGGAAATGGTTAGAAATTGATTTGGATAAAAATCGTTTAAGAAAACAGAGCCGTGCGGAAGCGATGAAATCAAGTGAGAAAATCTTAAGAAATCTTCAATAAAATTCAAATTCATTCAAAAGGAATTTAATTCGTCTAATTTTATAACTTCCAATCTAATTTATTCCTTAATTAATGGAGGAAACGATTAGATTGGATTTAGAGAAGAATCGGCGGAAACAGAGGAATCAGCTGAGAAAACGATGAAGTCGGCAACGTATTGCCGTTTTTGCTTTGAAATCCGTGCTAAATCGTTATAAAATCAATTCCGAGCTCATCTTAAATCCGATTTGAGTGCCGTTTGCGTCATTAAATCCCTAAAATCGAGCTCTTTAAGTTGATAAGTTTTATCTAAAATATTATATAAATATTAAAATATTAAATAATAATAGGTACGTTAAATTATTAAATAATAGGTTTAATGATAATTATTTATGCGTTTATCACTCCCCCCAACTTGAATCTTACTCGTCCTCGAGAAAAAATAAAAATTTAGAAACATGTACCAAGTTATTCCAAGAATTGATAGTTATCTTATAGTTTTTTTTTTTTTTTTTTTTATTGATAAAGTGTAGTCCATAAGAATTTATAGAAGTCTTCCTTACCAACTTTCCACTTCTCTGATTAAGTCTTCTAACTTAATTGGGTTGGGTGTAATGTCTTTTGTACTTTTGATTCTTTATTTATTTATTTATATGTAAAGTCAGTGCAATGTCCTAACCCCTTGCTTTCTAATTAACCCTTGTAGCGAGCTTTAGGCCAATGGCTCCCAAACCAGTTGGTTTTAGGGCATTAGGTGTAAAACACCCCTCGGACTTACTTACTCGAGTTAAAAAGGCTTTAGGTAGGACTGACTCTATTTAGGTTCTTTTACATTCCCACCTTTTTACGCGAACAACATCACTTTCTTAGGTGACGGGGCCCGGTTACTCAGTGAAAAATGCTAAGAACCTAATCTATTAACTTTAAGAGATTTTTTTTTTTTCTCTCTTTTTTTTTTTTTTTTTTAATAACATTTTCACCCATACCCTTATTAAGTAGATTGTACTATTAAGATCAGTGGTCAGGAGGGTCTGAAATTATTCTAAAAATTATTCTGGGCTAAACCCTACCTTTTATTAGGTTTACTTTATTCTTCAATATCTCAAAAATAATCTAACCATTAATTCATTAATAGACTGCTTGATTAACTTCAAATCGAGACAGAATTTGGTAACACATCTGATTATAGTTTTACTCAAGGATTTATTTTCTTTTTCCTCCCCCCCCAACTTAATTTCCATTGTCCCTAATGGAAGAAAAATAATTAATTTCAAGGAAAGATACTACCTGGTAGAGTATTTGAAGGTTGGAAGTTTCATTGTTGCCATCTTTTTTTCAATCTGCTTCTGTTGCTCTTCTCTGGTCATACTAAAAAAACACACTAAAAGAAAGAAAGTTAAAAATAACTAATAAACTGGGTTGCCTCCCAAGAGCGCTAAGTTTAAAGTCTTCAGCCAGACTGTGCTACTTATTATGATAGTGTTGGGTTCACAAGATCAATTGATTCAACAATTTCTCCATCATTAATTTCTTCTATATATGGTTTCAACGTTGGCCATTTACTTTGAATGTATTTCCTTGCTTAGGGTCTTTAAGCTCTACAGCTCCATAGGGAAATACTTGAGTTACTATAAAAGGTCCATTCCATCGTGAACGAAGTTTTCCAGGGAAAAGGTGTAATCTTGAATTGTAAAGCCATACTTTTTGATTTGGTTCAAAAATTTTTCTACTAATAAATTTGTCATGATATGCTTTGGTTCGTTCTTTATAAATTTTTGAGCTCTCATATGCCTCATTTCGTAGTTCTTCTAACTCATTCAATTGAAGTTTTCTATTGACACCTGCATTTTCATATCATAATTAAATTGCTTGATAGCCCAAAATGCACGGTGTTCTAATTCTACAGGTAAATGACAGGCTTTTCCAAATACGAGCCTATAAGGAGACATTCCTATGGGAGTTTTAAATGCAGTACGATAAGCCCATAATGCATCATCCAAACGTTCTGACCAATCTTTCCTATCAGGTCTCACTGTTTTCTCAAGGATATTTTTAATTTCTCTATTTGATATTTCAACTTGGCCACTAGTTTGGGGATGATAAGGTGTAGCTACCTTATGAGTAATTCCATATTTGTTCATTAATCCTTCAAAGTGTCTATTCGTGAAATGTGTACCCCCATCACTAATTATAGCCCTTGGGCATCCAAAACGACTAAGGATATTATGCTGAATAAACTTGATTACAACTTTATGATCATTGGTTCGAGTTGCCATGGCTTCAATCCATTTTGACACATAATCAACTGCCACTAGAATGTATTCAAATCCAAAAGAGGAAGGAAATGGGCCCATAAAATCAATACCCCATACATCAAAAATTTACAACCAAGATAGGGTTTAGGGGCATCATGTCTTTTCGAGATATATTTCCTGTTTGTTGACATTGGAGACAATTACGGCTAAATTCATGTGCATCTTTAAAAAGAGTTGGCCAATAAAACCCACTTTGCAGTACCTTTGCTGCAGTTTTCTTTCCACTAAAATGTCCTCCACAGGCAAGAGAATGACAGAAGTTAAGTATACTTTTGAATTCACTTTCGGGAACACATCGCCTAATCACCTGATCTGAACAGTACTTAAATAATTCAGGGTCTTCCCAAAAGTAATATTTGATTTGTGAGAAAAATCTATCTTTTTCTTGTTTTGTCCAGTGGGAAGGTACTTTTCCTGTTGCCAAATAATTCACAATGTGGGCAAACCAGGGAAGACTGCTATGGAAATTGAGAATAATTGCTCATCAGGAACTTATCTCTGATTATTTCTTTATTGTATTCCACTGAGATCCTAGAGATATGATCTGCTACCATATTTTCAGAACCTTCTTATCTAAGATTTCTAGATCAAATTCTTGTAGTAGTAGGATCCATCTAATTAGTCTGGGTTTTGTATCCTTTTTTGATATAAGATGCCTCAACGCTGCATGATCTGAATAAACTAAAACTTTAGACCCTAACAGATATGATCTAAACTTTTCTAGGGCAAACACAACTGCTAGTAATTCTTTTTCAGTGGTAGTATAGTTCATTTGTGCATCTGAAGAGTTTTGCTAGCATAATAAATTACATGGGGTTCTCGATTGAGTTTCTGTCCTAGAACTGCCCCTACAGCATAATCAGAAGCATCACACATGATTTCAAAAGGTATGGTCCAATCTGGGGGCTTGATAATGGGTGCAGTGGTCAAAGCAGTTCGAAGGATGTTATAGGCTGTTAGACAATCTTTATCAAAATTAAAAGAACTATCCTTGGTCAACAAATTACACAATGGTCGAGAAATTTTACTGAAATCTTTGATGAAACGTCTATAAAAACCAGCATGACCAAGGAAAGATCGTACTTGTTTAACTGAGGTTGGGGGTGTAGATTTGAGATCAATTCAACCTTGGCTTTATCAACCTCAATACCTCTCTCTGAAACAATGTGTCCAAGCACAATTCCCTCACGAACCATAAAATGGCTCTTCTCCCAACTTAGGACTAAATTCATTTCCATACATCGTTTCAGTACCTTAGTCAAGTTCTCGAGGCAGCTATCAAATGATGCACCAAAGACTGAAAAATCATCCATAAATACTTCCAAAAATTGACCAATCATATCAGAAAATATGGCCATCATACATCGTTGAAAAGTGGCTGGTGCATTACAAAGACCAAATGGCATACGTCTAAAGGCAAATGTTCCAAAGGGACAAGTGAAGGTGGTCTTTTCTTGATCTGCAGGAAATACTGGGACTTGATTGTATCCTGAATATCCATCTAAGAAACAAAAGAAACTTTGTCCCGCTAGCCGTTCTAGAATTTGATCGATAAAAGGCAAAGGAAAGTGGTCTTTCCTAGTCACGGCATTCAACTTTCGATAATCTATACACACTCTCCAACTAGTTGATGTGCGAGTAGGAATTGATTCGCCCTTTTCATTTTTAATCACGGTAATACCCGATTTTTTAGGTACTACTTGGATTGGACTGACCCATTGGCTATCTGAAATTGGATAAATAATACCAGCATCAAGCCATTTTACTACTTCTTTCTTAACAACATCCCTCATGTTTGGATTTAGCCTTCGTTGCATGTCTCTATGTGGTTTGGCTTCAATTTCACTATGAATATGGTGCATGCAAACGGAAGGGTCAATTCCCTTAAGATCAGCTATTGTCCATCCAATTGCCTCTTTATGTTCTTTAAGTACATCTACCAATTTATCTTCTTGCTCAGAGGTTAGGGTAGATGCAATGATTACTGGAAGGGTATCATTGGGTCCAAGGAATGAATATTTTAAGTTATCTGGAAGAGGTTTCAATTCTAGTTGGGGTGGTTCTTCCAAGGATGGTATTAAAGGACTTGGTTTAGTTGGAAGTGGTTCATATTTTATAGTCCAAGGAGGGATGGTGTCGATCTTAGGTGGTTCTAATAACATGTTTATCTCTTTGGTATACTCATCAATATCAAAGTCATCTATTCCAAAATGTGTAAGACATGTTTGTAAAGGATCCGAATCAATCAAACTTTGGAATTTCTTATCTACTACTTCCTCTATCATGTTTACTTCATTTAAATCATACACAGGTGGTCCTTGGGAAGCATTAAAAATATTTAATCTCATCTTCTTGTTTCCAAAAGATACATCCATCACACCTGTTCTACAATTTATGCATGCATTAGCAGTAGCTAGAAAAGGTCTTCCAAGGATGATGGGAATTTGGTTAGGATTACCACTAGATTCCATATCCAACACAAGGAAGTCGACAGGAAAATAAAATTCATCCACCTTTACTAATACATCTTCCAATATTCCACGAGGTTCTTTGACTGATCTATCTGCCAATTGTAGTGTTACTGTCGTGGGTTTCAACTCTCCAAATCCGAATAATTCATATACTGAACTTGGAGAAGGTTTACACTCGCACCCAAATCTAATAATGCTTTCTTGATTGTGAAGTTTCCTATGACACATGATATAATCGGGGTACCAGGATCTTTTAGTTTGGGTGGGGTTATTTGCTGAACAACTGAGCTGACTTGCTCAGTCAAATGTATCTTTTTTGGTATTTGTGTCTTGGCTTTCCGTTTTTGTGTGCATAGATCCTTCAAAAATTTGGCATAAGCTGGAACTTGCTTGATAGCATCGAGAAGAGGTAAGTTTATTTGGACTTGCTTAAATAACTCAAGCATCTCATTCATTTTTATATTCTTCTTATCTGAAGGCAAAGGAGATTCTAAAGCACTAGGGAATGGGGCTTTAGGTATGATTGCTTGATCATTGAATTCCTTTTCTTTTTCATTTCTTCTCTCTTCTGGTTTAGCCACTTCTAATTTCTGGGTTGGTTCAGGTGGGTTCAATGCTTTTCCACTT
>UESW01004000.1:81773-141267 GCA_900491605.1 Calamus simplicifolius | reverse complement strand
TAGCCCTTTCAATGCTTGTAACACTTTGTCTTCAAAAGTAGGCTGATTATTCGGTGGAGGTTGTGGGATGTTTGGATATTGTGAATATGGCATGTTTCTAAAATTAGTTTCTTGATAATTAGGTCTGATCGATGAATTGACTACAGGTTGAGGTTTCCAAGAAAAATTTGGGTGATTTCTCCAACCAGGATTGTAAGTATTTGAAAATGGATCATTTCCTGTTCTAGGAGCTAATCGGGTTTGGGCTTGGTGGGCTTGCTCTTGAACAAGGTCAGGAAATTGGTATGCAGCTGGACATTCACCTACAGAATGGGTTGGACTCGAACAAATTATGCAGACCTCATGTAATTGAGTAGATGGGGAAGAGATGTTTCAACTTGTAGAATCCGGTCAAGTTTATGGGATAATTCATCTACCTTAGTATAGATATCTGTAGAATGACCTATTTCATATATTCCACCTCTTTTAGGTTCTACGGGAGGGTCTCGACGAGCAACTGACATATGATGTAATGAATTCTCACTCAATGTCTCAAAGAGTTGCCAAGCCTCATGTTCATTTTTTAACATAAATGTCCCACCACATGAAGCATCAACCATTTGACGGTGCTTTTCTGATAATCCATCATAAAAGCACTGAATGAGATGTCATTTGGGTATAGCATGATGTGGACATTTTCTAATCAGTTCTTTGAATCTCTCCCATGTCTCATGGAACATTTCTCCATCTGTCTGGGAAAAACTTGTTATGGCTTTTCTAATTTGATTGTTTTTCCTATAGGAAAATATTTCTTAAGAAATTCTCTCTGAAGATGATCCCAAGTTGAAATTATAACCGTGTCTAATGAATTTAACCAATACTTGGCTTTATCTTTTAGGGAAAAAGGGAATAACTTAAGCCTAAGTGCATCATCGGAGAAATTTTGAATCTTGACAGTTGAGCAAATTTCCAAGAATTCATCTAAGTGTTTGTAGGGATCCTCATTTGTAAGTCCATAGAAAGATGGTAACATTTGGATTACACTTGACTTAATTTCATATTGGGCAGCCTCTACTGGAGGCACTTGAATGCAGGGAGAGTAGGTATACCTTGAAGGAGTAAAATACTCTTTCAACTGTCTTGGTTGATTATTTTCGTTATTATGATCCATAATTCTAAGTCTGTTTGCTCTCAGGATCTAAGGGTATAAGGTTGGGTTGCAACGATCAGCGACCAAGCATACACCCTACCAATGACTCTAAAGCAAACAATTTTTTTATTTATTTATTTATTTAAATAAAAGAAAAAGAAGGAGATTCTAAAAAATATATCCTAAAAGATTGCTAAACTAAGAGCAATGAATAATTTAATTAGGGTTTAATAATTCTTAGCAATCAAGTTAGCAAAGATTAGACTCTCTATTCTAGGTTTACCCTAGATCTAGACAGCTCCTAACTTCCAAGACCGCCTTGGAGCCCTCCAAGTCAAAAATTAGCTGATCAACTAGCCAGTTGAGGATAAGGTTAGTGGGGGTCCCCCCGTTGCCTACTAGGTAAGCGAACGGAACCAATTAAGTAACCACTTTCCTTTCCTTTTCTAGACACCAGTTAAGCAGTCAATCTCGACCCAGTCCAACTCTTTTGGGTGCCTTGTCCTATTGAGCTCGAGTTCCTTAGGGGCTGATGTCTAATTAATTTTAGAGTTAAAGGTTTGGGTTAATGCAGAATGAAGGATGTGGTTTGTGGGCCAAGGAAGGGTGATGAAATCCCCACCTTATCTTGATTAGGGGTTTGTGCCCTTAAAGTTAATTATGATAATGCTATGCAACAAACAGATGTCCAACTCTTGAAATTATTAAACAAATTTAATCTAATTATTTTTTTTTAAAAGATTTTTTTTTTGATTAAGTTTCTAATTTCCTAATAAATTATAAGATGTCAATGGAAGAATTTTGAGTTTTGCAGAAAATAAATCTACCTAAGTCATAAAAATAAAATAATTATTTTATTTTTATATTATAATTTTTTATGTTAAAAAGGAAATAAGAAATTCTGATAATTAAAGAAATAAAATAAAGAGATAATAACTATTCAAAAATTAAGAGAAATTAATCTAATTTTTTTTATATATTTTTATATTTTTAAAATTTTTAAAATTTTTTTAATTAATTTTTTTAAAATTTTTTTTTTTCAAAATAACACACTTAAGTCCCCGGCAACGGCGCCAAAAACCTGATGCGTGTCGTAGCGCAACGATTTAAACACCTTAATTTACTATTAGGATAGCGAGAGTAAGAGATCGATTCCACAGGGACTTTAGCGATTATCTTGAAATAAACTTATAAATTTAATTAATTAGATAACTAAGTAGATAATTAATAGTGCAAAATAATAAGATATGCTCTATCTTATAAGAGCACGGCCCGTACCCGTAGATCACGGCCCGTCCCTTTTAGGAATAGATCAGTCTAAATTATTTTCACTTAATTATAATTTAATAACAATTAAACATGTATAAATTTTTATTTTAATAATATTCAAAAGTGCATATTAAAATCTAAAATAGAAAAGTTTTAATTTCTAACGTGCAACAAAAAGTAATAAAATAAAACGGGATCAACCAAGCCACGCGCTTAACGAGCATAGCCTCCACGGATGCAGCGCGCCACGAGATCTCCTGGATGGGCACGAACAGAGCTTGCTTCTTCCTTCTCCACGGCTGCAGCGCTTGGATGTAATTGTCTGGGAGCAAAGCAGAGCACGGATGCAGCGCCTTCTCCACGGCCTGTCACGGACGGCTGCAGCGCTTCTTCACCGGAACAAAGCTTTGGACGAACGAATCCTTCCCATCCCTATCTCCCAAGCCTTTGCTGCTATTTATAGAGGCCGGGATGAAGTGAAGACGCGGCATTGACACGGCATTGAATCTGTTTCGAAATAGAGAACGCAACGGAAGCAACGATAATAACAAAAGAAATCTAGATAAATAATCAATAAAATTCAAATTCCTTCTAAAGGAATTTAATTCTCTCAATTTGATAACTTCCAATCTAATCTATTCTTTAATTGGTGGAGGAAACGGTTAGAAATTGATTTGGATAAAATCGTTTAAGAAAACAGAGCCGTGCGGAAGCGATGAAATCAAGTAAGAAAATCTTAAGAAATCTTCAATAAAATTCAAATTCATTCAAAAGGAATTTAATTCGTCTAATTTTATAACTTCCAATCTAATTTATTCCTTAATTAATGGAGGAAACGATTAGATTGGATTTAGAGAAGAATCGGCGGAAACAGAGGAATCAGAGGAAAACGATGAAGTCGGCACGTATATGCCGTTTTTGCTTTGAAATCCGTGCTAAATCCTTATAAAATCAATTCCGAACTCATCTTAAATCCGATTTGAGTACCGTTTACGTCGTTAAATCCCTAAAATCGAGCTCTTTAAGTTGATAAAATTTTATCTAAAATATTATATAAATTATTAAAATATTAAATAATAATAGGTACGTTAAATTATTAAATAATTGGTTTAATGATAATTATTTATGCGTTTATCACTGGGTAAGTGGGAACATCAAGAGAGCAGACTCTATCCCATCCGAGCTCCTTAAGTTGATTACCAATTGAAAAACCCTCGGATTGAAAGAATTCGAAGTCAACTTTCCTACCCATTGTGATTACCCTCCCTGCTAGGGTATCTACCTGAGGTGAAGTGGTGTTAGGATTGTCTGAATCGGTGGAGGAATCCTCGCTTGGAGACGGCTCGCGGACGGGTCGCCTCACGGAACGCTTCCCGGTCACCACAATCGCTCCAAACACCGAACCTCTCCTCTTAGGCGCCATTGGATCCTTAGGAAAGCTTGGGAGGAGTGGAATTAGAGATGGGGAGACTTTGAGAGAGTTTAGGAGGGATTTGGTTGAGGATTCGATAGTTTAGGAAATGACGAGGTGTCGACTCTGCCCTAATAAATCAATTTTGGATTCCCAGGTGTCGACTCCCGCAAAGTCGGGTGTCGACTCCAAATCGCTAACACAGTCAGCGCTCGAACTGGAGTCGGCTCCACTTACACGGGTGTCGGCTCCAAGGTCAGGGACCGAGAGCGACACAGACAAAGGTGTCGACTCCTCATTCTGAGGTGTCGACTCCAATGACAGTTTCAGAGAAAAATAATTGAGATTCAAACAACTGAAACTTGCCAAAAGAAATTCTATAAAATTTTGATAAAATTTTGGAGTATTAAGAATCAAGATGCACAGATGACTAGATGATTTGTCCTTAAAATTATGAAAGGAATATCAAGAAATTAATAGAAATCTAGATAGTCAATCCAAAGGGTCACATATCCCTAATTCACCTCTAAGATAACAAAATCTCTCTTCACTCAAAGGTTTTGTAAATATATCAGCTAATTGTTCTTCAGTATTAACATATTCAAGACAAATTTCATTATTAGCTACATGTTCTCTTATAAAGTGATATCTAATTTCAATATGTTTTGTTCTTGAATGTTGAATTGGATTTTTAGTTAGATTTATTGCACTTGTGTTATCACATCTAATTGGAGTTTTATCAAGTGTTATGCCATAATCTTCAAGTTGTCTCTTAATCCAAAGGATTTGAGCACAGCAACTTCCAGCTGCAACATATTCTGCTTCAGCAGTAGATAATGCAACCGAATTTTGCTTTTTGCTAAACCAGGAGATTAAGTTACTACCTAAGAATTGACATGCTCCACTTGTGCTTTTTCTATCTAATTTACATCCAGCATAGTCAGAGTCAGAGTATGCAATCAAGTTTAATGTCGAGTCTCTAGAATACCATAAACCTACATTTTTAGTTCCACTTAAATATCTTAAGATTCTTTTTACAGCAATTAAGTGAGATTCTTTAGGTTCAGATTGAAATCTAGCGCATAAACATACAACAAACATTATATCTGGTCTACTGGCTGTTAAGTAAAGAAGAGATCCGATCATACCTCTGTAATATTTTTGATCTACTTTCTTACCATCTTCATCTTTGTCCAACTTGCATGAAGGACTCATAGGAGTTCCAAGTGGTTTGATTGACTCCATTCCAAACTTCTTGAGCAATTCTTTTGTGTATTTGGCTTGATTGATGAAAATTCCTTCTTTGCTTTGCTTGATTTGAAGTCCTAGGAAGAAGTTGAGTTCTCCCATCATGCTCATTTCAAACTCACCCTGCATCAACTTAGCAAATTCTTGACATAACAAATTGTTAGTAGCACCGAATACAATATCATCAACATATATTTGTACTACTAATAAATCCTTGTCTTTTCTTTTCAAAAATAGTGTTTTATCAACATTTCCTCTTATAAAATCATTTTCAATTAGAAATTTACTTAATCTTTCATACCAAGCTCTAGGTGCTTGTTTTAAACCATATAGTGCTTTGTGTAATTTAAAAATATGATTTGGAAATTCATGATCTTCAAAACCAGGTGGTTGTTCAACAAAAACTTCCTCATTTATAAATCCATTTAAAAATGCACTTTTAACATCCATTTGAAATAAATTGATATGCAAATGACATGCAAATGCAAGTAATAATCTAATTGCTTCTAGTCTAGCTACCGGTGCAAAAGTTTCATCAAAATCAATTCCTTCTTCTTGATTATATCCTTTTGCAACTAATCTAGCTTTGTTTCTAATTACTATGCCATTTTCATCTAATTTATTTCTAAATACCCATTTTGATCCTATAACAGAGTGATCTTTAGGTCTATCTACAAGAGTCCAAACATTATTTCTAGCAAATTGATTTAATTCTTCTTGCATAGCTAACATCCAATTATTATCTTTTTCTGCTTCTTCAATAGTTTTGGGTTCAATTTGAGATACAAATGCAAGATGATTATTGATGTTTCTCATTGATGATCTAGTTCTTACTCCTTGAGATGGATCACCTATAATTAATTCTTTTGGATGACCATAGGCATATCTCCAATCTCTAGGAAGATCTACATCATTATGATTTGCATCAACAACATCAACACTAGGAGAATCATTATCTTTAGCTTCTTGTTCATGATCTGAAGATACATCTATATTCAGTTTTTCAATATCTCTTTCTAGAATGTTTGTATCTTCCTCATCATCAATCTTTTCAGAACTCGATGCTAAAGATTCATAAAAAATTACATGAATAGATTCTTCATAGGCTTTACTAGATGTTGAATATCCTAAGAAAATGCCTTCATCAGATTTTGCATCAAATTTTCCTAGATTATCTTTACCATTATTATGAATGAAACATTTACAACCAAATGCATGAAAGTAACTTATGTTTGGTTTTCTATTATTCCATAGTTCATAAGGAGTTTTCTTAATGATTGGCCTAATTAAAGCTCTATTAAGAATGTAACATGCCGTGTTTATAGCTTCCGCCCAAAAGTACTTTGGTAAGTTGCTTTCACATAGCATGGTACGGGCCATGTCTTCTAAGGTTCTATTTTTTTTTTTCAACTACTCCATTTTGTTGTGGTGTTCTAGGTGCTGAAAAATTATGATGAATGCCATTTTCTATGCAAAAGTTTTCAAATAAATGATTTTCAAATTCAGTGCCATGATCACTTCTTAGAGACACTATGGTGTTGTTTTTCTCATTTGTGACCTTCTTGAAGAATTTCAAAAACAATGGAAAGGTCTCATCTTTATGTGCTAAAAACAATACCCAAGTGTATCTAGAGTAATCATCTACAATCACAAGACCATATTTCTTTCCTCCTAGACTTGTGGTTCTAGTAGGTCCAAAAAGATCCATGTGAAGTAGTTCAAGTGGCCTAGAAGTGGAAACAATATTTTTAGTTTTGAAAGAATTTCTAGTTTGTTTTTCAAATTGACATGCATCGCAAATTTTGTTATTTTCAAAATCTAGTTGTGGAAGTCCTTTTACTAAATCCATTCTAATTAATTTTGAAATAAGGTGTGTGCTTGCATGACCTAATCTACGATGCCATAACCAACCAATCTCATTCATATTAGCATTATTAGCAACTAAGCAATGATTACTAGTAGACAAATTGTCTAAATCAATCAAGTATACATTGCCATTTCTATTTCCAATAAAAATAATGCTATTATCAATGGGATTAGAAACAGTGCAGATTGATGCTTCAAATGATACTTTAAAACTTTATCACATAATTGACTAATACTTATTAGATTATGTTTAAACCATTAACATATAAGACATTTTCAATATATGTGGAGGGAGTTATTTGAATTTTACCAAACCCCATGATTTGGCCTTTGCCATTGTCACCAAATGTAACAACTCCTCCTCTTTTGCTCTCAAGGGTGATGAATTGATCCTTGTCACCCGTCATGTGTCTTGAGCAGCCACTATCGAGATACCACTTTCGCTTTGATCTTTTGGCCGCAAGACACTCCTGCAAAAATAATTAAGTCTTATATTTAGGTACCCAAGCCTTCTTGGGTCCTTCATGGTTAGTGGCATAAAAGATCGTTCCTTTGGGAACCCATATTTTCTTGCCTTTATTATTTAATTTTTTGTTACTATTTCTTGCATCACATTCATAGGATTTATGACCTTTCTTGTTACAATAATGACATGTAACATTATCTCTATTTTGTTCTTTTCTAAAAAAGTTTTTGATAAATTTTTGTTTTAAGTTAGGTCTATATCCTAAACCAGCTTTATCATATATAGCTCTTTGATTGCTTAACAATAAATTAAGTTTTTCAGAACTATAAGTAAATTTATCAACAATACTTTTATATTTATCAACTTCCTTCTTTAATTTATCATTTTCATTAGAAATTGATTCCTTTTCTTTTGTCAAATTATCATTTTCAGATTTTAGTATTTTAATCTCATTAGTAAGATTGTCTTTTTCTTTGATAAAAATTGAGCTATCATTTTTCAAAGACTTGTATTTCTTTTTCAAAATTTTAAAGTCATCTACTAGTTCATTGAAAGCTTCAAATAATTCATCGAAAGCAAAATCATCACAAGGGTTTTCAGAACTTACCTCATCATCCTCGTTTGCCATGAAGCAAATGTTGGCAACCTCTTTTTGTTCTTCCTCCGAAGAGGATTCATCGCTGTCGCTCCAAGTTGCAACATAGGCTTTCTTCTTCTTCTTGAAAGTCTTCTTCAGTTGAGGACAATCATATCTAAAGTGCCCCGGTTTCTTACACTCATAGCAAATCAAGGGGTCTTTCTCTTTGTCCTTGTCCTTTTCCTTTTCTTTTTCTCCTTCCATCTTAAATCCAGATTTCTTCTTTTGGAAGGGTCTCTTTCTTCTCATGAATTTTTTGAATTTTCTTGCTAGAAGAGCTGTCTCATCATCATCATCATCATCACTGCAGCTTTCCTCACTTTCTGCAGCCTTAAGAGCTATAGTTTTCTTTTTCTTGACTTCCTCCTCTTGATGTTGTTTCATGGTTAGCTCATGAGTCATCAAGGATCCAAGTAGCTCCTCCAAGGGTAAAGTGTTGAGGTCCTTGGCTTCTTGGATTGCTGTCACCTTTGCTTCCCAAGTCCTTGGAAGTGACCTAAGAATTTTGCGAACAAGTTCAGAATTAGCATAGGTTTTCCCAAGACTCTTCAAACCATTTACAATATCGGTGAATCTAGTATACATGCATGCTATAGTTTCAGTTTGCTCCATGCTAAATAATTCATATTTATGAACAAGAATGTTTATTTTAGATTCTTTTACTTGGTTAGTACCCTCATGGGTAACCTCTAATCTATCCCAAATCTCTTTTGCGGAATTACATGTAGAAATGCGATTAAATTCGTTAGCATCTAATGAACAATATAAAACATTCATGGCCTTAGCATTGAGCTGTGCCATTTTCCTATCATTATCATTCCAATCCCTTTCGGGCTTCGGAACAATAGTGCCATCAACAATGTGTGTGGGTGTACTAGGTCCATTAATTATAACACCCCACAATTCATAATCAGAAGCTTGAATGAATATCCTCATTCTTGCTTTCCAATATGAATAGTTGGAACCATTAAATAAGGGAGGTCTATTTGTAGAATGACCTTCGGCAAATGAAGATCCAACTTGAGCTGCCATTTGGATCTTTAGCTCTTGATCGTGTGATCAAATAAACAATGAGCACTTGCTCTGATACCAATTGTTGGCCCAGATGGCAACCCAAGAGGGGGGGTGAATTGGGTTCTTTAAAAATTTAAACCTTTTGAAAACTATTAGCTTTAAGTTAAATGAAATTAAATGCAAGGCAAATATAAAGCACAAACAAGGAGATAGAGATAGAGATAATGGAAGCACGCAAACACAATGATTTTATAGTGGTTCGGTGTATCCAACACCTACGTCCACTCCCAAGATTCACTTGGGTCCACACTATAATCGACTAGATTACAGCCGAGTTTTTATAAGATCACAACTCAAAACTTGTTGTTTTCCCCGGGATCACAACGAACCCAGCCGTTTTCCGGGCTCACCAGCACAAAACCCTAAACTCAAGCTTATCTAGCTTGACCCGAGGTATACAACCTCCACTAGTTCAATCCCCCAGATTGAACCAACACAAACAAGAATGAAAAGAATTTTTCAATAATACAAAGCTCCTCAAATGAGCAGATATTCAAATGAATGAACAAATAAGTTTAGAAAAGCCTGTTTGAAGTAGATTGGAGTTGAGCTTTTCTTCTTTTCTTCTTTTCCTCTTCTCTTTGGAGATGTTGAATCAGGCCTCAGCTTTGATTCGTTGCAAATGTTGCGGATGAGAAGTTGGAAAATCTTCAAAACAGAGTTTCTTCTTCCCCTTTGAGAATCCTTCGATTTTTTCAAGATTGAATGCCTTGGATTCTTCTTTGAGCTTTGTGGAGTGGAAGGATTTGAATTTGAGTGCTTTTCTCTTGAGATTCAGGCTCAGGCTTTCTCGGATTTTTGATTTGAAATTTTTCTATTTTCCATCACTTTTCAAACGGGTGTTTTTCCCTTTTTATAGATTTCTTTTAATCCATTTTGGAAGAAAACTAGCCGTTGGAATGTACCTGGAAACAAAATATATCCGTTAGAAATTAGGTAAAAAGGAAATATTACCGTTAGAGCTGATCTGGCAATTTAAATTTTCGTCCCAGACAGGTTGGAGTCGGCTCCAACTTTTCAGGTGTCGGCTCCAAGTCGTTTTTCCAAAAATAGAAAGTTCTGAGTTCGTCGAGGAGTCGGCTCAGAAAAAGTTAGGTGTCGGCTCGCCATCGTCAGGTGTCGGCTCCCGAATACTGTAGGTGTCGGCTCCAAGATGCTCAAAAAATCAACGTTCTGTCCCCGCATCGGAGTCGGCTCCAGACACTGTAAGTGTCGACTCCGAAACTCTGGGTGTCGGCTCCGAAACTCTAGGTGTCGGCTCCGGACCGTATCAAAAATCAGAAGAAAATTTGAATGGCCATGGGGTCGCTCCAGGAATTCTAGGTGTCGACTCCAGGTTCTGAAACTTTGAAATTGATGTTTTGCAATTGATTCAAAACACGTTTCTTAATTTATTTAAATTGATCAAATATTTTTGAGTCCTGAAATACTTGTCAAATCCATTAGTAATCAAATAAATATACTCAATTCCTTTATTAATCATCAAAATCAATAGTTGGGTCAACAACGGCCCACCACGGCCGTGCCATGGCACTGCAGGTGGTGCCTGCCTAGGCACCACCTGCAGCCTGCAGGCACCACCTGCAGGTGGTGCCTAGCTAGGCACCACCTGCATGTACCGATGCCTAGGCACATCAGGTGCCTAGGCACCTGATGTGCCTAGGCATCGGTACATGGTGCCCAGGCACCACCTTGGTGCCTGGGCACCGCACCAAGTTTTTTTAGCCATTTTTAACGGCTATATAGCCGTTAAAGACTATTGGGAGGGGTTTAGACCATTATACCCCTTCAACAGTCATATAACGGCTATATCAAAGGGTTATTTTGAAAAAAAAATTAGAAATTCTATAAATAGATGAACTCTCCCTCATTCTTACCACACCAAACCAATTCTCTAATACTACCATTTCTCTCTTCCAGCAAGTGCTCTAATAGATTAGCAATTTAATTTTTAGTTTGCAAGTGTTCTTACAAGTGGCAAGTGCTCAAGCAAGTAGTCAAAGTGCTACAAGATCAATTCTTGTTGAGAGGCGAGAGCGCAAGAGGAAGCTCACAAATCTCGGCTCCACGCCTCCACCTCTAATCTTTTCTCAATTCCTTTTTGTGGGTTAGTTTTTATTTTTTATATTTATTAATTAAAAATTTTAGATATGACATCTTTTAACGAAAGTAATTTTAACATGCACGCTTTTTCTGAGGGTGAGGAAACTAATCCCCAAGGACCCCAACCCCAATCCCAACTCCAAGTTTCATCTAGAGCTAGTGTCAGTGAGTGTCAAACCTCTTCTCGTAAGAGGACTAGTAATGTTTGGATTGATTTCGATAGAATTATGGTTGATGGAGTCTATAAAGCAAAATGTAAAAAATATGCAAAACTTTACTGTTGTTCTAGTACTGGGGGAACAGGGCATCTAAGAAGACATGAAGAGAGTCATAGGATGCATGATTCCAGCCAGCAAGGACTCCTTAATATACAAGAGGGATTACTTGTAGGTAATTTTGCATATAACCACGAAAATCAAAGAAAATTACTGGTAAAATGGATAGTTCAAGATGAATTACCTTTTAGTTTATCTGAATCTTATAATTTTGAAAGATATGTTCAATTAGGCCTACAACCTGCTTATAAAAGAACTAGTAGGTGTACCTTTAGAAGAGTGGCTATGACAAACTTTTTAGCAATGAAACAAAGTTTAACGGAAAGCCTCTCAAATTTAAATGCTAAAATTTCTTTAACTTCTGATATTTGGACGGCATATGTAGGTAGTAATTGTTTTATTTCTATTACTGCTCATTATATTGATAATGATTGGCAATTAAATAAATGAATTATTGCTTTTCATGCTTTTAATTTTCCGCATTCAGGACAACAAATTTCAAATATTATTTATCAAACTGCATGCTCATATAATATTAATAATAAAATAATATCAATTACTTTTGATAATGCATCTAATAATAATTCTGTTGTTGCATTATTAAACGACTCTTTACATCCATTTTAGATGGACAATTATTTCATATTAGATGTGCATGTCATATATCTTTCTGCTCAATCTGGCATAAACATAATTCAAGAGGTTATTTTAAAAATTAGAAATGCAGTTTCTTTTATTCATGCTTCAAGGTCAAGACTTCAAGAATTTAAACAATTATGTGTAGATCATGGTAAACGTTTTAAAAAATTTAAACTTGATGTAATAACTCGTTGGAATAGTACCTATGCCATGATACATGATGCATACCCATATAAGAACTTATTAAGTACTTATATTAATGAGCGTGGATTAGGATTTACATTGACTGAAGCTGATTGGAATCAAGGTAAAATTTTAGAAGATTTTTTGGTTACTTTTTATGATGCTACAAATGTTCTTTCAGGTATTTATTATCCAACTTCTTATTCATTTTTACAAAAAGCATATGTAATTAGTGAAAAATTTAAAGAATATAGATATCATGAAGTTTTAATGCCTATTATACATATATGGAAACTAAATGGAATGAATATTGGAATAGGATATGTCCATTGCATAACTTAACTGCTGTTTTTGATCCTAGAGTTAAATTAAATGGTGTAATTTTTTTAATTGATCAATATTGTGAAAACATGAATCAAAATCCTGAACCTGCTAAAGATGAGGTAACACGACTTCTTAATGATATTTATTATTTATATAATGATAAAATTTATGGATCTAGAATACCTGTTCAAAGCTCTGCTTCTTCTTCTAGATCTCGTTCGTCATCTATTTTTTCATTCATTAGAAGACACGCACATGCTTCATCATCTTCTTCATCTTCTTCGTCTTTAAGTAATAAATTAGAATTTTATTTACGAAACGATCTTCATTCTGCATATGATGAAGATCAAATAGAAAGTCTAGATGTATTAGCTTGGTGGAAGAATGTTAAAAATCAATATCCTGTTATGTCTGCCATGGCACGAGATGTTTTAGCTGTGCCGATGTCTACAGTAGCATCGGAATCCGCTTCAGTGCAGATCGACGTATTTTAGACGAAAAGAGAAGTAGGATGACTGGCGAGACAGTTGAGATGCTTATCTGCTTCAAAGATTGGTTGGATGCTGAGGCGAGGCTTCAAGATAAAGGTGGACATGACTTAACCAGCGAAGATGACGATGACACAAATACTACTGATGACTGATGAGTGATGAGTGAGTCATTTCTTCTACTTTTATAATTGTATATTTTTATTTTTTAAATTATTAAAAACTTAAAGTAAGTCATCTTTATTTTTTTCTTTCTATTTTTTTCTCCTTGCTTATTGTATTATGTTCTGGAGGTCAGGCCTAGCCCCCTCCCTTCTGTATCATTTTGATTTTAAATTAATAAACTGGTAGGGGTCTATGCCAAACCCCCCATATGTAAGGTGACTTTATATTAATAAAATTTCTTTATGCCTAATAATTTTTTAATTTTAAAAAAATATTTTTTTATAATTTTTTTATTTAAGTCGTGCATGGGCCAGATCTCAGATGAATCATGCTTGGTACGGCCCACCTGGGCCAGCACGGCCCAGGCCCGCGCCTGACAAGAGGAGTATTCGCCAACTCTCAAAGCCAACTTGGCGCTTGAATGGTGTAATACACCAATCGCCGGTTTTCTTCCTCGCTTGCAACTAAAGGTAAGCCCTTGTACCCAAAATTTAAAAAAAAAAAAAAAACAAAGAAAGAAAGAAAGAAAAAAAAAAAGGTAAGCCCATTTCTAACCTCGGCAGCGACGTCAGAATCCCCCAACAAAACAAAACAAAAACACAAAAAAAAATAAAAAAAAACGAAAAATAAAAAAAAATTATATCCTTCTGTTACCTTCCGCCATCCTCGCGTTCGGGTTCCATCGATCGGACGGATCACCGATCCCGTGGCCGCGGCGAACTCATGATTACATCGTCTTGATTGCCATCTCTGATACTAAAACCAGCCGACCAGCTTCATTAACTTAACAATAATATCAACAACGGCAAGAGAAGGAACAAAAGTTATAAGAAAATAGGGAGAGTCGTTCCTCTCTATCGTCATCCTCTCCTCTGTCGTGCGAGGAGTACGACGCCCCGCGACGCATCGCTCGTCTCTTCGGGTCGTCGGCCGCGTGTCTCGCCGGATCCGGACAGTCTTCCGTCTCTGCCCGCCGCCGGAGCGCCCTCCGGGGCCGATCTCGCGCCGTGATCTGAGAATTTCGGGGGGAATGGCGGCGGCGCGGCCTCCCAACGTGGACCTCTTCGATGCGTACTACAGGAGAGCGGATTTGGATCGCGATGGGAGGATTAGCGGGGCCGAAGCTGTTGCCTTCTTTCAAGGATCCAATTTGCCCAAGCACATCCTAGCTCAGGTGGCTTTTCTCTTTCTTTTTCTTTGCCTCGAATCGCGATTGTTTGGTTGACAACTCTGCTCGTAGCTATTTTGTAAGATTTGGCTTCAATTCTTCTGATTTGTTAGGTCTGTATATGAATGGATGCTTGATTTGGCTGGAGATCGGCGTGGATTGATTGCTTTATTGTATCGATTGTTTTCTATATTTTTATTAGCTTTATTTCATGAGAGAGAGAGAGAGACAAAAGAGTTAAAACATGGTTGGTTGTGGTTCTATCACAAAAATTCAGATCCCCGCGCCAAACTAAGTTTTTAGCTGGTATTGAGTATGAAATTAAGCCAAAGTGACTAACACTGATGGTGCAATATGAGTTCATTGGTCTGATATCATGCGAAGAACATCTCAGGTTTCGGCATCATTTTGTTGGAGTAAAATGCATTTTGATGAACTTCCTAAAGGATAGCTTCTCTAGAGATGCTGATATTCTTTTATATGGAGATTGATTAAATTGAGCAGGCTCTTGCTGGAGTTTCCAACTAGATCCCATAATTCTTTATCTTTTCACTGGAAACCTCTTTCTTCTCCTAAATTTAGAATACTCTTGGCCTGGAGAATGTTAAAATAAGCGTTCGCTAAACCATTGAGGCGAGAAAAAGGATGTTGTGATGGCTTCGTGCTGCAATATCTTACTTTGACCACTGTTGCCTGCACTGAGTAGTAGCTGTTGATGGTGATGACGCATTTTATGATTCGAACTCCATTATCCTATCAACACTGCCAAATGTCTATTCAGGGGAAGTCTGAACTTCAAAAGTCTGCTGATGGTTTTCAGAAAGTTCAGCATACATTCAGTCAAGGATTTCGTTATCGATATGCTGGTTCTTGCCTGTTGGAAAGGCTTGATCTGTATGATCTTATACCCGATGCAAAGTTAGTTTTGGTGTCATCAGGGCAGGGTACTGAGTCATCCTTATCATGTTCATACCTCTTCTATTTTTCCATTGCTACGCTTTTACCCTCTCTTGATTTTGTCTAACTTCTCTTAATTTCTTTTTCTTAATTGATTGTTACAGTTTTGGGTAGCTGTTTCAATTTGACATCAATGCTGAGAAGTTTGTCAAGTCTCGCATGCATCTCAAAGTTCTGTTTATTTGATATGTGTATCACATATTCATAACAGATCATTACTGGAGCATTTTATTGGTTAAAATTTAATATAGTTTTTTGCTTTCTGTATATGTTATTCATGGGATATGCAGATATGGATGCATGCTGACCAGAACCGAACTGGCTTCCTTGGGCGCCAAGAATTCTATAATGCATTGAAACTTGTAACTGTTGCACAAAGTGGGCGTGAACTAACACCCGACATGGTAAAATCTGCATTATACGGTCCAGCTGCGGCTAAAATTCCGGCACCACAGATAAATCTCATGTCAACTCCTGCAGCTCAAATGAATTCGGTCCCTACCCCTATGCCCCAAGTAAGAACCATGCTGCCATCATCCGCTCAAATGGGTGCTGTAGCCCCGGGTGCATCTCAAAATCTAGGCCTCAGGGGGCCACAGGTAACTCCAAATGTGGGCATGAATCAACAGTTTCTCTCCTCATCAAATGCCAATTTGATGAGGCCACCTCAAGCAACACCTCCTGTGCCTTCGCTGCAAATGCAGGGAATCAGTCAAGGACTTTCCGCAGGCAGCAATGTCGCTGGTCCACGTATGCCAGGCTCAAATACACCAAACCTGTCAACTGATTGGTTTGGTGGTAGGACAGCTGGAGCTGCAGTTGGGCCAACTTCTCAAGCCTCTGTTAGGGGCATTAGCCCCTCGCAGAACCCAGATGGATCTGGATTAACATTATCTGGTGCAACTCCTGGAATGCCTCCTAAACCACAAACACAATCTGCATCAACATTGTCAGTTCAGCCGAAACCTCTGGATCCGGCCTTACCATCATATCGCCCCACTGCTAATAATGATACAAAAGCTTTGGTTGTATCTGGAAATGGTTTTATATCTGACTCATCTTTTGGAGGGGATGTATTTTCTGCTACTTCACAAGGAAGGTCAGATGTTTCTACACCAACTTTTTCTTCAGGCACTTTGGCCAACACCTCAGGCATCATGTCCCCAGCTGTTGGGTCTCAAATTTAATTAGGCCAGGTCAACCTGATCCTTTACAACGTACTATGGCATTTCCTTCTGGTAGCAGTCAGCTTCAACAGACTCAGTCAATAGTTAAGCAAGATCAGCTAGATAAAATGCAGAGCTCTTTAGCATTGGCTACAACTAATGTTTCGGCTGGAGCTCTCAGTTCAGCTTCCAATCAATCACAAGCACAATGGCCAAGAATTACTCAATCTGATATCCAGAAGTATACTGCTGTATTTGTAGAAGTAGACAAGGACAGGGATGGAAAGATCACAGGTGAACAGGCACGTAACCTGTTCCTAAGTTGGAGACTTCCTAGAGGTAGGCATCATCCCATTGCTTTATGTCACCTCAAATTGTAATTATTCCAAAGAGTGAATAAGATTTGATTCTAAATGTTATCAGCACCTTAATGGTAAACTGAAATCTCTTTGACATTATCATCTGCAAGCAATTAGGATTTTTATCTCTTGCTCTTCATGTGGAATTCTGTAAGCATAAAAACTCAACATTATATACATAGGTGTTCATATTCGCTCAAATGAGTTTGTCTCTTTATGCTTTTCGTACTAACTTTGGCCATTGCATTGGCCTAAATATTGATAGTTTACCAGTTGTAGGGATTTCTCTTTGTTGCATGCTTTTTTCCCTCTCTTTTTTCCCCCTTCTTGTGAGTGTTAACTAATTAAAAGGGTAATTTTTTTAATTTCAAAATGGTCATGGTGGATTTGGAGAGCTAATAGCTTGTCAGTGCTATCCTTTTATGTTAAACTGCTAATGAAGTATGATGTTCTCTTGTGTTTTCAGAGGTACTAAAACAGGTGTGGGACTTATCTGACCAAGATAATGATAGCATGCTTTCTCTGAGAGAATTCTGTATTGCTCTCTATCTGATGGAGCGGTACCGAGAAGGGCGTCCTCTTCCAGCTGTGCTTCCAAATACCCTTAGGTATGATGAGACATTGTTACATGCCACAAGTCAGCCTTCATCTTCGTATGGTGGTCCAGCTTGGCAACCAAATCCTGGTATTTACTCATCTTTGATTTTGTAGATGTAAGGCTTTGAGACTTCAGTAATTTAGAACTTCTTCCATTTTAACTTTTTTTGCAGTTTTGTTATTATGTCACTAATCTTCACCCATGTATTTGGTTTGTTCATGGACTAGGCTTACCTCAGCAAGGGATCGTTGGATCTCGTCCTCTAATGCCAGCTACTGGAGCAAGGCCGCCAATGCCATCTGTCCCTCTGCAGCCTGATAATGCAGCACGGTCAGTGCAACAAAAGTCAAGAGTGCCTGGATTGGATAATCACCTGGTGAACCAATTCAGCAAGGATGAGCAGAAAACAGTGAACTCAAGTTTCCAGGAGGCTACAGATGCCGAGAAAAAAGTATTTTTGTTATCTTTTTTTTCAGTTATTAATTTTCAGTATGATGGGTGCTATCAGTAATACCTGATATCTACAATTTTAGCTTCATTTCAGTACCTCAATAGCCTATAACTTCACCTATAAATGTTGATGTTAATACAGTTTGTTTACATAGCATTCTAATATTATGGATAACAAGGACACTGGTTGCTTAATTGTGTTATGATAGCCAAAACCTTTATGATAGTCAAAATCTACTTGTCTATTTGCCTTTAGTACAAGTAACAGTCAAATTGTTTATTAACTGCTCTTAGAATTGTGTAAGATCTTAAATCTTTATTTTAACATGTTTCCTTAATAATGATCCTTGAGATGTAAGGCTAGAATAGTTGTGGTAATGTTGACCTAGTGGACTGAGGCAGCAAAGACCTAATTATGATGTTAATGATAGCTTGTTCACTCCTTAGGAATTATATAAAATACTAGAAACTTTTTTTTTTTATAAAACTCCTCTTAGTTTCCTTATCTTCTATGCCTTTCTGACAAGCTTGGACTTAAAGTAAATTACGTTATTCCTTGCTATGATTTTGTTTTGTGTTTTTCCAAAACCAAAATTGTCCTATCTGAGTGATCTTTTTCTTCTCCGACCTACCTTGAAATTTGGGTTCATAAAGTCTAAAAAGTGAAAACGTCTTCATGAATTTATTGCTTTTTGAAATATCACTGGAAGAGCAACAATATTGCATTCATGAGTTCCTATGCATGCCACAACTTTCTTGGATGCCTCTTTTTTTGCCCCTAGCTATATCTTATTTGGACGAAATCTGCATTTTTTGAGTTTCCTGGATGCTCTTTTTTTGGGTAATTTGTAGGTTTGAAGGCAAGAATTTTCTAGATATACAACTCTTCTAAGTGCATTGCACACATGACTTCATGTCATTTGACAAATGATTGCTTGCTATGTATACAATGCGCACAATATTGCATGTGCAAAAAATTGCATTATCGTTGTATATGGATGTCTGGCAGGTTGGCGAATGTGTGCTAACATGATCATTCCAGAAACTGTCAAGATATGCCAATTTTTAGAACCTCCATTATTGCCTTTTCTTTTGAAGTATCCATCTCTTAAAGCTTTTAACAATTTAGAAATTGTATCTTAATTTTGAAAACTGACACCTTGCCTGTCTTTGTTGCTTTGCATGTTTTGATAAACTGAGTGAATTCTTGTACCATGTTATGAAATAATCTGCATGATAACATATTCTCTTACTGATTCTTCTTTTTTATCTTTTTATTTTTTTAGTTTCTACCATCATTTAGTTATTATTGTCTTTTAAAGATAGAATGTACTAATTCTTTTCTTTTATGAAAGGTTAATGATTTGGAGAAGCAGATCCTGGATTCTAAAGAAAAGATTGAATTTTACCGCACTAAGATGCAAGAACTCGTGAGTCTCCTGCTGATTGCTTATATTATTTTCAAACAATGAAACCATTCTGCATGACTGAGTTCAAACGACCAACTCGTTGTCCCTTCTAAATTTATTTCTTGAACTTTTGAAACAGCCTGATTGTGATGGTTATATCTTAGTAGTAGCTGATCTTTCACCTTTTTGCTTGTTGTATAAGTAAACAGTAACTTGTTGGGTCTGTGTAATTCCTATGTATTTAATTTCCTTTCCCATCAACTCTTGGAGAAGCATTTAAAACATGGTTTCCTTCTGTATCGTTTGAGATGATTCCATTTTACTAATAAAATGTGGAAAATTTCTGCAATCTATTATATTTACTGAATCCGGAGAGACATGCAAACCAAAAAAATTAAATCTGGTGCATTTTTTCTGGATTGAGTTCTGAAATAGCTCCCATATATAAGCAGTTTTGTGGAAATTAAATTAGCAACTAAGAGGATTATCAATGGTATTACCATTATATGTTTAGAAGGTGAGTTCTAAATGTGGCTCTAATATAACATCTTCTACTAAAGTGGTTGTTGTGTTATATTTTATCAAGGTTTTGAGATGATGAATGATATATTTAGAAGGATCTTTCAAAAGAAACACATTCTTAAGGTTGGAGTTGGAGTGTTATATTATCATTTGACAAATTATACATTTTACTGGGAAGGTATTGGTCATGATGTGACTCTCTGAAATAGATTATAATGTGGAGGATTTAGCATATGTTGGTGTATACATCTGAAAAGTAGTCCCTTTTTTTTTTAATTTTTTTAAGGCAATGGGATCTTTGTTGTAGGGGTGTTATCAACCAAGCTTGATTGAGCCTGACCATGGGCTATCTATCATTACCCAGGTCATGGTCCACGCTTTATTCATGACACTACTTGATGTCTAAAAATGTGTATCCTCAACTGAATTGTCAGCTATGGCGAAAGAATTCTAGTGTTTAGAGCTTAGCTAATTTTTGAATTTGAAATGCCTTAATTTGAAAGGTCAGGTATAACCATGAGATGATAAAAAGTTAATTTGATAACTATTGTTAAGTGAATGAATAACAGTTCGAACTCTGTTAAGTGGATAATTTAATATAACACATTTAGTTGTCTTCTTGTTCTACATCCTTTTTATCTGATAATTGTGCTTCTAATAATGCACTTATTCGTTTTTTTTGGTTAAGGTTCTTTACAAAAGTAGGTGTGACAACAGACTTAACGAGATCACAGAGAGGGCATCTGCTGATAAGCGTGAGGTACCATTCCATAAAAGAAAAGATTTTTCGTTTCTGCTTGAACTTAAGCAATATTAAATCTGTTGTGGCTCTAAATGACTTATGTTACTGTTATTTTGTAGGCTGATTGTTTTGTAATCTTATTGTTTTTTCTTCTTGTATCTGAAACTTGTGCCATGAGAAGTGTCAGAGCATGAAGATGCTGTCAGCAATCTTGTTAAAGTTGTTCATTATATTTTCTTTTTGTTTGTAGTTGCCGTTCCTTTGTTTTCTTTGTTTTATACTGTTTCTTTCATCAGTGTTAGCTTCTAGAATCGTTGCTCTGGACTTCTAATATTTGCTGTCCTTTGCTGAGTAATCGAGTTTAATATATCTTAATGCTTTGCACAACTTATGTTGAAGACCCTGATCATGCTCGTTTATGCAATGACCATTGTTCAGAAGGTGTGTAGTTTTTGCTGTAGAATTATGAGGTTTATCAACTTGTTGACTTATATCCCAATATTCTCCTGGAGGTGGTCATATTTTGATTTTCATAGTTTGATTTTGGAACAGCTGCTTGCTTCAAGCAAGCCACTTTGCATATTTTTTTCCATTCAAGCTGCTAGGAAAAAGATCTAGAGTGCCTCAGCCACTATTTTGACCAAAGAAATATTAGAAGCATGGTCTCAAATCCCACAGAACATCCAGTGGGATGCTTAATAGGTTAATGTGCCCAATGTCAGGATAAGATGGGACAACGATGTGTCCCATTCCATGAAAAAACTTGGACAACCCGATCTCATGGGATCTCATAAAAGAAAAGAATAAGATTTAGTAATGAATCATTTTCATGATCTTCAAGGAAAAAGTCATGAGAAGTTGTCAATAAATCAGCCATATTTTTATCATCCAATCTCTTTTTGGGGTAATTCAAGATACATTGGAAAACTAACTCAATGCCAAATATATTGAAGGTGTCTCATATGAAGAAATTTTTTTAGTGTGCTTGTGTTGATAAAACTTTCTTTTGGATAGATGCACATGGGTTTGCTTTTTCAGAATTTTAGCTTGTCCTGTAAGGTTCGCCATCTTAGTAATGAAACCTATATTGGTGCAGTGTCTGTACACTCATACCAAGCTTGTAAGTCTGGCTTCGCTTTACTTACTTCTGTAAGTTGGTCCCGAGGTTTGGTGGTCATCTGGACTCCAGAATGTGTTTTATTCCACCATTTGATCTAAATTGCAAAGTGGTGGGTTTCATGCTTGTTCAAATGTAACTCCAGTGCAATTCTTTTGAGCTTTAGCGGTCTTCCATCAAATGTGTTACTTGTATGACATCCCTTGACAGACATTTGAGCCCTCTTTGGCTTTAGTCTGACATATGATTGGGGCATGTGGCAACTAGAATATCCATTGCTTGCATTAATAGGTTATATGTCAGCAAAGCTAGATCATTTTAAACGTGTCAGTCTTTTATATGTGTGTACAATATGGTTGCTAACATCCTTGCCGATCATTTTGGTCTATTGTTGCTTAAAATCATTCTGTTTGAGTTCAGAGCCTTTGTCCCTGGTTGCAAGTTGGAAGCATCGAAATAATGTGATGGTAGCACAGGAAGCTAACTATTCCTTGTCATAGCCAACTGTGTTTGGAAATTTAACTGTCACCAAGATTAAGGTTAAAGTTCATAAGAAGGTGCATTTGCATCTTTGGAGGTTGTCTTAGGAAGGATGTCTTTTGCAGTAAGGGGATTCTTTGGACTCTTGGTTGGATCAAAATGTTTCATCCTTGGTACTTTGTTAATGAAACTGCCATCAGTTGGTTGCCACCTAGGATGCACCTTTCTGTTTATATCATTTCTGTTCAGGCCCTTACATGAAGCATAAACAAGAGTACAGAGGAGGGCGTCTTCTCTTGTGTTTTCATCAGTAGTAAGCATATGCTCTAATTTTCTAACCACTTATGATTCACCAACAATTGATTCTCTTGGGCCAGTTTAAGTGAAAACAGAATCATTAAAGAGATTATTGGTAAGCATTGCAGTGATTTTGGCCACAGAATCAGTTGGATTAGATGGTGCAATCAGCATTACCTCCATATGTTGCAACCATGGATGGAATCCTGGACCAGGAAGAGTTTAATGGGTCATTGTTTTGATTAAGTTTGAAGTACTTGATTTTGATAGTCTAGAACATGCTCTAACTACTTTTTTTTAAGATGATGAGTCACTTTCATATATTGAATTTAATATTATCCTCTCTATTCACGTTAGGGGCAAATCAAACTTATAGGAGGTTACTGACCTGATGAGTTACAAGTTTGCAGATTGTCTGCCAGAGCGAATGATTCATGGCTTCACAGATAACTGAACCAGGATGGATCTGTCTTATTTGCTTCCTGATGAGTGTCTCCTGGTTTATAATCCTAAGAAATATATGTGAAACCTGCTTTCTTTTACTTGTTCTTTCAGTAGTACAGCTATTCTATGAGTATTTGTGGAATGAAGTCATGGAGATATTCAATGAATATTTGTGGAATGAGTATAGCTATTCTTTTACTTGTTCTTGCAGTAGTATAGCTATTCTATGAGTATTTGTGGAATGAAGTCATAAAGATTTTTTTGCCTTTTCTTCCATGACATTTGGCAGTAGTTTGGAGAACTACTTCACCAATAAAACTAAAAATTGCATCTGGTATATCAAGTCGGGCTAACATGCAACTTTGAATCATGTAAAATGCCAATCATTTAGCTTTCCGGACATTCATACATCTGATAGAAGTTAATGGATTAGTGCTTTCAGCACTTGTAGTCTTAGAACTTGGCCTGATGTTCCTGGTTTTCTCCTTTAAATGAAGCTTGACGCTAGATTAGATAGTTTTGCTTCTTACATTCCAGTGAGTGTGGCATTAATGAAGTTAGAAGTTTTTAACTTTGTACTTACTATATACTTCATTAGAAACTTCATATTTCTTCAATGGCCATGGTTCTGGTCATCAGTTTTGTGACATCTGGCTCATTATCAGTTTTGTCCGTCCAATAATCAATCTGTTTGAATGTGTATAAACACTGTCCTTTTCCCTGGGAAATGGGACTGTATAACAAGAATAGTGTTGGATGTCAGGTTGAATCACTGGGAAAAAAATATGAAGAGAAGTACAAGCAAGTTGGAGAATTAGCTTCAAAACTGGCAGTGGAAGATGCTACTTTTCGTGATATTCAGGTAATTACAGCATAATAACTTAGAAAAGGTCCTAAAAAGTTATCCTTCTCATATCTTTGAGCTTCTTTTATGGAATTGCGCCAAGCAGTTTCCTAACTATTTGTTAGACTGAACTTACCTGCTTTATTTGTAGGAGAGAAAACTGGAACTACATAATGCGATAGTCAAAATGGAACAAGGTGGAAGTGCTGATGGTCTTCTTCAGGTAAACTCTATTTTTGTTGGGTTGAATCTTTCCTTGTTTGACAAGTTTCACTAAGTTTCAGTACTTTACCTGCAGGTTCGTGCTGATCGAATACAATCTGATCTTGAGGAGCTAGAGAAAGCTTTGAATGAACGTTGCAAGCGACATGGATTGCATGTTAAACCAGCAACATCAATTGAGCTTCCCTTAGGTACTTTTGATTTCCTGATGCATATAATCTATTCTTAGCGAAAATTAACGTAAGCATTAACAGATCTTGATTTGTTTCTAAGAGTTGTCAATTTGGTGCTTTATGTTGTTTTTCACCTTCAAGTGAATGTCTTCTGCTGACAAAGTTGTTACGGAATTAGCACCTTTATTCGAATGCATTCTTTTAGCAGGATGTTTGCTCCATTTGCAATTATGTATGCGGTTCCTTATTGAACTCCACTATTGTTGAACCATAGCATCAAAATCAAACGACAATTAGACAAATATATTGGATTGTTTTACTGCAGGAATATATTTTGTTTCAAGGAATTTGTGAGAAACAGGGAAATTGTGAGAGATATGATAGATTAGCAGAGAGATCTAAATAAAATACTTGATAAAAAAGCCAGATTATGACATATATCTTGTCATAGAAAAATAAAAGAAGAGTACCTTGAAAAAATGAGTTTTGCAAAACTGCTATAACACATTGAATCTGCTATATGGGGTTCAGAATCCAAATTCAAACTGATGCCTGACACATGTAACACAGTCATTCAATGGGTTAAACTCTGTAAGGTTTAGGAGGTCCAATATGGATTAGATAGTCTGGAAGCATTTCCTGATCTTGATTATATTTGGTGTTATCACTTTATTTCTTTACGAACTTAAACATCTTTCCTATCAAAACTATTGAAAAATTAGCACCTTTGATTCTTGCACAGGCAACAGCCAATAAGACAAATGTTACTGGAAGTTTGAAATGTGTACTTTTAACAGGCTATTCAATCTATTTCAGTTACATTGTGGTTCCTTGTTATATTTCATCCTTGTCAAGCCACACAAACAACATGCTGGGAGAAAAAGGAAAGGGTTTGAGTTGTTTTTCTATTGTAACAAAATCAATGAGCAATTTTAAGTTGTTGGAGATATGATGGAAAGAGAGATTTTTTTACAAAAAAATCTTGATAATCTAATATTTGGTTGAGGAGCTTTTACATGATTATATCTATGACAATTAATGATGGACAAAATGTTAAAGCAAAATTAATCCCAATATGACATGTCATTCCCATTTCTTGGCAGCGAATTTTGAGCTTAATATGCAGAAGATCTAATTGTATTATTTTTGGCATTCTTATGCTCTTCTCTATTTTCTCTCCTTTCCTTTTCCTTTTAATAATTTCTTATTTACTTATCCACTCTTTTTTGAAGAATAGCTCCTTTTCTGTTTTTGAAGGTTGGCAACCTGGCACACAAGAGGGGGCAGCAGATTGGGACGAGGACTGGGACAAATTTGAAGATGAAGGTATATTTCTATGTGTCTTAAGCATATAACTTTAGGTGAACTTTTCTTTCCTTCTATTTTAAAAGAAAGATGTTTCAGTAAGTTTGCTTAAAGTTGCCTATGATGCTACAATTATGGAGGCCTGAAAAAAATCAATAGGAATTGCAAAACTTTCATCTACTAGCCAAACTTTTTTTCCTGGCTTGGAAGAAAAGTCAAATTATATATTGAAATGTTTAAATCCATTTTTGTATGGTAGCTGTTTGGCTCGTGCAATGCATGTAAATTATTCAATGAATGGATATAAGCATTTTGCCAGAGGTGATTCTGTAGGGGCTTTGGCAGGCACATTACCTATGCACCTATGATTTTCATGAATCTTACACAGGCAAGGATTGAGGTCTAGAACTGCACTAGTCCTTGTGTCATGCTTATTGGTGTGTGCTTCAGTAAGAGCATTTTTGGCATGGCCCAGCATGTCACGGTATATATACCATGCCAGCCCTTGACTGGCACTGACATTACAGACACCATATGGTACTTCATGTAATAAGTGCATTTGCCTTAGGCAGGTTACTAGATGCCCAAAGGCCCTTGAGTCTCCTAGTTTCAATATTGCCATTTTCAATATGCTTCCTTACAAAAGTAAGGGTAGCTCTGTGCACGAGGCTCTTGCCACTGGGGGATTTAGCTGGGATCAGATATATGTAGCCTTACCCTCATGTCTGGAGAGGCTGTTTTCATGTGTCAATGATTCAATACATAAGTGCAGCTCAAAAGTGTTTACATGATAAAGCAACCTACTGTGAGATCTGCAACTGTGAATTTAGATTTTACATAGACTTTGGATAGTGTAAGAATGTTGGAACGTAATACCATTTTCCCCAAATTATTAGTGAATTTTTGAATTACTATTGACTTTTTTTGAAGCCGGATGATTCTCTGAATTATCCTCAACAGGTTGATGAATTATACACAATTACTTCAGGGAACCTTCATTAACTAAAAAACAACAATGCTGCATGTTGGTGGTGGTCTTATTCTAGCTATTTTATTGTTCTTACCCTTCTTATTTTGCTTTCACATGATTAAATATATAAATATATCCATGATGTTAAGTTATTTATTTTATGTATTTTCTTCTTATTAACCAAATCCTTTACAAACTTTTGGAGAACCTTCTGCTTTTCTGAATTCTGAATCTTCAACTCCATGCACGCTCTAATTTAGTTGACTCACCATTGTGATGCTTTCCAAATAGTGCTTGAAATAGGGAAGCAAGTGGATAAACTAAAGGTGTGTGTCTATTTGTACACATTTAATGAGTCAATGGCGTTACAACCACCCATCAAATACTCCACTTGTTTCCTTTTTCTCATCCTTGATACTATTTGTTTGGGTTACATGAGGAATGAAAAATTACTATATTTATGCTAAATTGTTGTGTACTTTTGAGCTCAGCTACTTTCATGGCTACCTGGTTGTACTACCTAGGCTGTTAAGGCAGTTGCCGCCTGGACAGTTTGACAAACTTGGATATTAAAAATGTGATGATGAATGTTTCTGATCCCAACGCATGCGATGCTTATGATTGATACACATGGAAAGAGTAGCTAATGGACGGGGCAATCTTTTTAGCCTGTAGGTTTTCTTAGTATCAACTATTTTTTAAATTCTGTGAATTATTTGGGACATGCAATGCATGTCATTGATTCAAGAGACTGTATGATAGATGATTGCGACCCATCATGTTTGTTTGATGTAATTTGTTTAAGTGGAAGAAATATTTGGTGGATTCCGATTAACCCTTTAATGTTTGGGTTTTATTTCTTCCATTTTAAAAATATTGCATGTCTGATTCCTTTGATTGATTGTGGAAGGTGCATCCAATGAATGGCTGCAATGTCATCAACCAATGAAATATCTGGAATAGGTCTTTAGTCATCATGCCTTCTTTCTAGGAAATCTGATTAAATAAATACACTTATTTCTTTGTCTGTTTCTCTCCTGAGAAAGAATTAATGGGGATGTATTTACTTAAGGTGGTGTGTTTACAGGGACCACAGTAATGCATTAGCATATCTGAGCCTCATGCTATGGAGATGAATAAGCATGAATATTATTGTGTTTTAGTGGATGTATTTGCACTAGAGTTGTTTAATATAACTACTTTACCCCTTAACCTCTCCCCTTGCCCTCCCCCTTTCCAAAAAAAATTCATAAAAAAATTTAGAATCTTTGCATCTTACAAGAAATATAACTCAAAATCAAGCTGAATGAAAAAAAGGATTCATGTAGCGGACCCCGACTAGTTTGGAATTAAGGCTTTGTTATTGTTTAATATAGCTACACCCCCCCCCCCCCCAACCCCAACCCCGCCTAAAACAAGAAAAGGGAAAAAAAAACTTCATTTTGTGATGCTAACCTTAAGTTTGGTGACATTGAGAAATGCGAGTCTTCACAGTCAACTTCATTGGATAAGTGTTCTAGCTATCTTTGCCTGAAGTGTACATTCATTTATTTCTAATGCTTAGTTTAGTTATTTGGTTCTCATTTGAGTCATGTGAGTTGTGGTTCTGTATCCTCTCATTCACATCATGGCAGATATATATGTAGCAAGACACAAGGTCCACCCTCCAAAATTGTGTTGAATAAGCCCATGGTTTTGCTTGTTGGGATTGATTGAGGACCTCATGCCTCATCAGAGATGGCCTGGATGCATCAGAATGCCAAGCAGAGAGGCACTTCATTATTAGTTGAGTCCTAGTCAGTTTAAACATTACATTTCTGTTTCAGTTCATCATGAGTCCTTACAGTAGTAGAATTGTAATTTGGGGAATTTTACAAAGTTTTAGTCTGAGTTAGGAGTCTAAAAGTAGGACAAATGATTGCCAGGAAGCACACATCAGTAATAACATTCTGCTACAAATCCGATGACAGAACAAACCTATTTGGTAACTTATCAGATGAGCTTCCCAATGGTTAAACAATAAAACAATTTGGATGTTGGATAAACGAGATACGACTGTTTTACTGAAGGACTGTTAGAACTGCCAGTGATGGTAGTTTTATCATTTTGTTTATATAGACGATAAGTTGGCTGATTTCAACTTGTCTTTAAAGTTTTCTCATTTCATTTATAGTGTCTCTGAAATACCTATATCAATGGGAGCCTCTTAGAACCCTCTTAAAGTAGGGGTTTTAAATTCCGTGGGAGAGGACTACCCCAATTTTTTCATGGAATGGGATCCGTCGACATTGACCCTATCTCAAAACTAGAGATGGGGGAGATATCCCATGACGTGCTGACTGAGATATGGAGATGTTAGTGGGATGGTCCTGTTCCAACACTTAAAATGATAACCTATCCCGAGTCCCATGGAACATCCTGCTGGAATTTGAAACCAATACTTAAATCTACATTTCAAAGAGCTAATAATTTTGTTTTCTCAAAGAAATCAAACGAATGAAATTTTTTCACTTGTTTTAAAATTCTTATTGCTATCTTTTTCTGGTTGATTTCCAACTCTTCACCAATCCTACAGTTGGTATTTTGTAGAATCTGGATGTTACCTTGGTATTTGATTCTGATCAGGTAGGTAGGTGAACCCGTTCCAAGCTATGCGGTTGATGCAGTGATCATTATCTCTTTTCTTGTCCCTTTAGCTTCATATCGGTTTTATTTTACCAAGGATGGAGAGAACTTTTCGATCTATTCTGTAGTTCAACCTCGGATTTTGTTGTCTCATTTACAAGCAAACCCTACCTGTGCACACCTCACCCATTTGTTGCTCTGGGATTGGCATCACTGCTAGCCAGTCTTTCGACAATTAAATAAATGTCAGCAATGCATTGGTGCTTTTATTGTTAGTCATGTCAAACAAGTGCTGATTAATATGCTATTGCTTGTACAAGTGAAATTTGAACATGCTGGCTTTTAGATAGAAGCAAGATTCTTTATACATAAAAGGGTTATTGCTTTTTATGCTTGGGATGAGACCTTGACTGTGTTCTTTAAATTTGAACTGAGACACTCAGAATTAGCTAGGAATAAACTTCTTTCTTTTGCATCTTGTTATTTTGTTGGGTTTTCCTCAACCCTTGTGAAAGCAAAATTTATTTTCTGCTAGCCAATTCTTATTTCCATATTGGGATCACTGTACCATGATGGTATGAAATTTATTTATTCACATTTTTGTATGCATGTGATGCAAATCTAACATATTAATAACTTCAAATTGAAGATATGATATACCTGATAATGTGGCAAGTAGTTTCTTCTCTGGTAATCCTATGCAGCCCTTCTTGAATTTACCCCCTCTTTCTTATAGCATGTGAAAACTTTTGGCAATCACCATAACCAACCAAGTCATTTTGTCCATTGATTAAAGCCTCTTTTAGGTCCTTTTAAATGAACTCTACCCATGATTTCTTTGGTCTTTTTTGTAATGTGAGTTCTGATATCTTGTTTTCAACTTTTAGTTCTACCTGTATCATGATTTATTTTCTCTGTCTAAGCTTGCATCCCTCAAGTGTCTGTTTTGCTACCTACTCCCACCTTAACCTTTATGCGGTACATTCATTTCTTTGAAATCTTGTTGTTTTCTTTTTGTTTTTGTTTCTGCTTTTTTGTTTTTTTAGTTTGAAGGGGAATGTGTTAATTCAAGTTCAATTTGGCAGGAATATATAACTTATCATGGTTCTCTGTTGCCTTATTTACGATTACAGGATTCATGCTTGTAAAGGACCCTGGTGTAGGAGTAGAAAATTTGGTTTCTGCTACAACTCCCAAGTCTCCCACAGTCTGGAGTGATAAAGCTTCTTCTGATGGGTTTTCTCCTGTTGCATCTTCTTCTAATGATAACATCAAGAATCAGAAGCCTTTTAGCACTAGTGAGCAGATAACTGAGGGTGCATCAGCCTATGTCCACAATGAGGAAGGATCAGCAAGAAGTCTTGGTAGTCCTGGAAGTACTACCTTGGGAAGTCCATTTCACTCTGCACAGTTTGATGCCCATGATATTTCTCCACGCACTAAAGAAAGTCACAGGTACAAGTTTTTTTTTTTTTTTAATATGATACTTCTATAATAAAATTTGTAGTTTAAGTTTGACCCCAAACCTCATTATAAGGAGAAAAACCCCAATAGGCAATGTGTATTAGTATTTTATACTGAGGTATCTATTGTTCTGTTGCTTCAATATATGATTTGAAAAATTTCTACTTGTTGGATAGATCTACAATATTAGTCCTCTTTTTTTATATATCATATTTTTTTCTGATATATTTACCTATTACTTTGATTTTATTTTTGTAAACCTTTTTTGTTGGTGATAATGCATTACCCAACGTTGAGCATTACAGGAAATTATTGAAAACTATCCCTAAATGTATGCTATAAGCCTTGCTGTAATCTGCTTAAATCCTGCATACTGTCTTTGCCTACAATTCTATTTCTGCGTATTATTTGCTTCCAATGTGTGTTCGATCGAGAGCAGAAATTTGCATCCTCCTTTTTCAAATACACATTATGTTTTTTCATTTATTGTGAGAATCGAGAGAAAAAAATGAATTTATATTTTCCTTATCAAAAGAAACAAAACAAAAATTGCTTATGGCAGAAGTTTCCTTTGCATAATATTGCAAATTTTTGATGTTGTTAGTCCTTTTTTTTGCTTCAATGTTCTAGTTTGTAACTTCCCTAGTATTATCCTGATGATCAGAGTCTGTAAATTGATAATAATTTTTTCCCTCAAAGAATGGTTGTGCAGCAAACCTTTGTTCTGTTCAGTTACTGAGAATGTGAGAGTAGAATTCTAGAGGAGGGTCTTCTTTTTCCATTGTTTGTCAATGAAAGAAAATTGTGAGATGAAAATAAGCAGAAAGTAAAGGGCCAAGATTCTCTTAACTGGCCTAAATTTTTTCTTCCAGAAGATGGTGAATCAGGTTCCAACATGGCCCTCTCTCTGCATTTTTTTTCTTTTCCAATTCAAATAAGCTGAAAAAAATTCTTAATTATCTTTACTTCTACATTGTTTTCTATTCCTCAGTTCACTTTTCCTTTATTTTTCTTAGCAATCAAATAGAGCTTCCATGTACTTGAAATTATAATTGGAAAAATTTGCTTCCTTCTTAATCTTTTGCTATTTGTTCTCTTGAATTATATGCATAGGATTTGATTCTGTTTATGATACCTGATCATGATAATCTTACTCATAAATACTTGGCATGTAGTGATCATGGTGGTGCTGAATCTTCTATCTTTGGTGATGAGGCCGCCTGGAATTTGGATGATACTGATTCAGTATGGGGTTCTAATGCAATACATTTGAAGGTAAAAATGTTCTCTCTTGTTGACAAGCGGTTCCAGTCTTATTTCCTCTTGCATGAAGCAAAGTGCTTGTTTATGATCAATGGGCACACCTTTATTATTTTTATTTTCTCATGCCTTTGTTATATTTATTCTCATTGTAGGAGACTGATCATGAGAGGACCACAGAGAACTCCTTCTTTAGCTCTGGGGACTTTGGTCTAAATCCGATTAAAGTGGATTCCCCTAGTGTTGTTAGCGGATTTGGGAAGGAGAAGAGTATATTCTTTGAGGATTCTGTTCCAAATTCTCCATTTTTCAACTCTGGTTCATCACCAAGGTTTAATGAGGACTCCTTCAACAGTTTTAGCAAATTTGATTCCTTTAAGACTCATGACAGCGAATTTTATCCTCCAAGTGGTAGCATTACAAGGTTTGACTCCATTAGCAGCAGCAGAAGTTTTGGTCATGGTCGGAAATTCGAATCATTCGATGATTCAGATCCCTTTGGCTCAACTGGGCCTTTCAAGTCTTCATGAATCCGTTATCATAAGTGAGGTTTGGATTTTTGGGGCCCTTTCTAGAGATATTGCTCTAAGAAGTTTCTGCTTTGTTCCCTGATGCAAAAATACTCTTTTCTGGAGTAAGATATTCAATTTTGTGTGCTATAAGATCCCTTACAATATGTTGGCTATATGCTTTGAGCTTTGGACTTCACTTTCTTGTATCAGCATTTTATGTTTTTGGTTATTATATTTTGTTTTATCTTAGGTTTGAGGATTTGCTTTGTCTGTGCCTACAAGTCTCGTTTCAGTTAGCCTAGTGAACATTTTTTTATGTTGCGTCATGTATAAGCTATTATTTTCGACTTGAACATTGCAAAGTGGTTGTGATTTTTGCCTGAAAATAATATCACAGAGTGCAAGGGACAGATCGAAGCATTAGAATTTTGAATTTACCATCCAGGCTTGTAAGGAAGTGAAAAGACAGTCTTAAACAATACAGTGGTGAAATTGATATCCCTTATTTCTATGTTTGTGATTTTGCATATATTGATTGGGTTGTTATCTTGGTTCGTTCTATATTTTCATTTTACAGTTCTTTCTTTCGTTACTAGGAAATGAGAATTTTTCCACACCAAATGGAGGGTCCAAGTAGGTTTGTAGTAATTCTTTGGTGTCCTGAACCTTTGGTTGGTTGGATGACAATCAGAGATTAGTAACCTGCAGAATCTAGTGAATTCCTGCGAAACATGGCATGGAATAAGGGATGTTGCAGCAGTTGTAATATAATTGCAGCTGTGGACTTGACATCCATAACTCACAATTTCAGGATCGTGTACAGTTTTTGGCTCTAGACTTTACTGACTTCCGATTCAGCCTTGTCAATGTTGATCATTTATTATTTGCAACCATCAAGATTGATATGATCATGAGGATTTAGCCTTCATGGGAGATGGCTATCAGATTTTTGTTATGGCATTCTAGTTGCTGCAACGGTTTCAGATCATCCTCTGCTGTAATGTGAAATCATCCACAGATTAGCTGGCTGGTTTTTTCTCCATGGTCATTAGGCTCAACTCCGGGTGTTGAAACAGGTTGGGTTGGGTTCCATTGTTGCTTGGGCTTTAAGTATAGTGTAGGATTGAGGATTTATCCATCCTGATCTTAGACCCTAGCCTGGCTAAAAGTCCAATAAACATCAAGGATCTGACTGCAATCATTTTCATATTGAGCCTCTTTTATTTCTGTTCTCTACTTCCCTCTTTGCCATGGATTCTGATTTACCTCCAGTTACGGCTGATGTCAGCCACATGGCCGACAATGCTCTTTCTTTGCTACCTTCTCCTTGGATCCATCAACAGCCTTTGCAACCTTGGCCAGCTCTGGTGGGACATTGGCTTTTACAAAGATCTTAATTGGCTCGGTGCCACGGCTCTGGTGACGCCTTAGGCTTTTACAATGATCCTAGTTGGCTCGGTACCACGGCTCTGGGACAGGCTTCAGTTTGGAATGCTATCATTTTTGCCTCTATTCTTCAGTCTTATTGTTGGGTCTCTAGTCAGAATGTGAATATGACCAAATTCTTGATCTGCTTTAGCCTCTCGACGTCTCCTTCTTTGAAAGGCACTATATTGCAAATCATGGGTATCTCAGTTATGGCAGACCGGATCACATATCTAGAAATTCCTATTATCGGGAGAAGGCCACGGAGTTCTAACTTCAGTGATTTTGTGAAACGGGTCTGTGATCGGTTGGATGGATGGCATGTTACTGGTCTCTCTATGATGGCGAGGATCACTATATTGAGATATGTGCTATCGTCGCTTCCTTTCTATTTGTTGTCTAATGCGGCTATTCCACTATCATGCCTGCGAAAAATTGAGAGATATTTCAGGGACTTTCTTTAGGCCTCGATGCAGGATGGGCATGGTATTCACCTTGTCAGTTGGGACAGTATCTGCCTACCACTTTCGGAGGGAGGATTGGGGATTCAGTCCCTTACTGTGAGGAGGGAAGCTTTGATAGCTAGGCATGCTACTCGATTTTTGCTAGATCCGCACTGTATGTGAAGTTCTTTTATGCATGCTAAATATAGTGACTGGTCTTCCTCTGTTGATCCTCTATCTAGTCGTGGGCTTTCCTTTTTTTGGAGAGAGGTCTATCGGCATGCTCCAGACATTCTGAACAACATCTTATGGATGATTGGTGATGATGCTTTTGTGGATGTTGTTCGGGATACTTGGATTGCAGACCTCCCCTTATCTCGATGGCCCACCTTTGTCAGTACGGCCATCCCTAGTGGTATGCGAGTGTCTGACTTGATCATCCAGGATTGTTCAACTTGGAGTACCTCTTTACTCTCCAGTCTTTTTGGAGATGAGCTCTATCGCCGTATTCTAGCCATTCCTTTTATGTCGGGTCATATCTCTGACACCAGGGTGTGAAAGAGATCTTGTTTGACCCGGGCTCCGATCAGGGATCTTCTGAGGATTTATCGGCCACAAGTCCAGTAGGTGTTGGATGTGGATTGGATCTGGCATCTCCCTATTCACCCAAGGGTTCGTCTATTTATTTGGAAGATGGCTCGGAACTGCCTACCCATATGCTCTCTTCTCTGCAGGCGTGGGTTGAGTATTCAGGCCATTTGCCCGTTATGTGGCCTTGATGAGGAGACGGTTGACCATACTATCTTCATTTGCTATAGAGCCAGGATGTTATGGCAGCTGTCGGGTGACTGGTCTTGGGACGTTGGTACTCCTCCATGCAGTTCCTTTCTGGGTTTACTCAGGCATGATTTTGTTAGGGGTTCCTATCAGGTGGTTACCACGAGGGCTTATATGGCTATTCAGATCTGGTTATCCCGTAACCAGCTTGTCTTTACTGATGTGACGACTCCACCCCGTCGGATCGTCAGGACTGCTTTCTCTTCTGCGATGGAGTATACCTTCCATCACATGGTATTTGATTATGACAGCCCTGGTCACTGGAGCTCCCATGCTGCCTTGGCAGCGCACCGACGGACGATCTTTATTTCCTAGGAGCCCCCACCTCCAGGGTTTGTCAAAATCAACATTGATGGTAGTGTACGAGGTAGATCTGCTAGGGCAGCTTTTGTGATTCAAGGGCCGAATGGAGAATTGTTGGCTGCTGACGGATTCAGCCTCCTTGATTCATCGGTGCCCCTGGCTGAATTGTCTGCTGCTTGGGCGAGCATTTCCTGTGCTATCCGTGTTCTGGGCGCCCGGTGCCTTATTATTGAGGGGGATTCTATCACAGTTATCCGTTGGCTCCAACACGATTCCAGTGATAGTATGCCATCCAACCCCTTGACTCTTGATATTCGATCTGTCCTACAGGGGGTTCAGAGCACCTTGATTCAGCATATATATCGAGAAGCGAATTCTGCGGCCGATTGAATTGCCGCCAGAGTGGCTGCCTACTCTGGGTTTTGGAGTTGGAAGCAGGGAGATCCTTGCCCTGCTATTTTGACTCAAATTTTGTACTCTGATATATTAGGTTTGACTCACCCTAGATTGGTATGATCATCCGCTTGTACCAAAAAAAAAGGAAGATACCACAATGAGAGAGAGATAGAGAAGGGAAGTATTGGGATTTAAGCTAGGACTTTTCAGCCGGGCATGACTGATAACTACGAATTGACTGGAACCTGGTTTGAAATGTAATTGAGCTTGATTCATAAACTTGACCCCAACTTTTCTGATGCCCCCCAATCCGACCGAACCAAGTGGACCTTGAGGGCTAGGGCCTATTTGCAATTGGTAACATGAGATTTACTCCATCATCTTTCAAAAAACTAGTGGATATATATATATATATATATATATATATATATATATATATATATATATATATATTGCGCAGCTTTCATCAAGATCAAACGTGTGAGGGAAGATAGAGAAGAAGAAGAATAGATGGATATAGAAGAAAAAGTGAATGCCTTTATTTTCTTGAGTCTTTCGTCTATCTGATTACATCCAAAAAGAGCCTTAAATAATCATCCATCTTGGATGATAAAACTTCTCCGCACCAGCTCATAACCACCTCCCTAACAAACTTCCTAAAATATGGAAGCCTATCCAAAAACCTGAGCCCAATCCCCATGGACCTTGTCCCATAACCTACAATTAGGTTATTAAACATTCTCTTAAAAAACTTTCTTCTAAGCTATGCAAGAAAGCACTCAAACCCGAGCCCATGTACATCCATGACTCGCATGCTCTTATTTTTGAGTCACAAGCCGATCCAAATGACTTAGGAACCTGAGAACTTATGTAGTCTAAGCTCTCAAACCTTTGTGACTCACTTGAACTTTGGATGTGCTATACCTGAGCTTACAATCTTCACCTTGGTGCATCAAAGTTATAGTAAGCTCCACTCAGTCCATCAATCCCATTAGTGCTCCACATCTGAAGAAGCTATCTCGAGACAGTACCTTAGTGAGTGCATCCGCTGCGTTATCTTTGGTAAACACTTTCACAAGCTCCAACTCACCATTCTTCACAAGCTCCCTGATCCTGTGGTATCTGATGTCAATATGTTTGGTCATAGCATGATAGACCGGGTTCTGGACCAAACATAAAGCACTTTGGCTATCAGAAAATACCATGATCACCTTCTGTGCTATTTCCATCTCCAGTGCAAGACCTTTCAGCCACATAGCCTCCTTTGCAGCCTTTGAAATACTAATATACTCTAACTCTGTAGTAGACAAAGCCGTCACTGGCTGTAGACTTGACCTCCATGATATTGGATCACCATTCAATATAAAGGCATACCCTGTCGTCAACCTCCTGGTATCCAAATCACCTCCATAGTCAGCATTAACAAAACCTGCTACCCGATCCTGAGCCTCCATGGTCAGTCTAGTACCATCCTCCATGTCACTATACCCATAGCATACACCAACACTAACTGTACCAACAAGATATTTGAAGATCCTTTTCAGAGCTCTCCAATGTGCTCTACCCGGACTAGCCATAAATCTACTAACCTGACTAACAACATATGCAAGGTCAGGCCTACAATATACTATAGCATACATGAGGCTGCCAACTCCTAAAGCATAAGGTACTCTGGACATCTCCTTGGCTTGTCTCGGAACTTGGTGACATAGTCTTGGAGAGCTTAATGTGACCAGCCAATGTAATGCGGCTGGCTTTGTACCATCCATACTATACCTCTCCAAGACCCTCTGATATAAGTCCCTTGATATAAGTGAAGCAACCTCCTATCTCTGTCCCTAAAAATTTTCATCTCCAAAATCTATGTAGCAGGACCTAAATTCTTCATTTCAAACTTAGCTGACAATGCTGCCTTTAGATCCTCTACAACAACTTTACTCTTACATACAATTAACATATCATCCACATACAAAAGCAAGTATAGTCTGGAATTATCTTCTAAAATCCGAAAATAAATACAGGGATCAAACTCACATCTAGACATGCCGATGCTCCTCATAAAGGTATCAAACCACAGGTACCATTGATGCGGCGATTGCTTCAAATCATATAAGGATCTCTGCAAACGATATACCTTTCTTTCTGACGCTGGTTCTATGAACCCCTCTGGCTGCTTCATATAAATCTCCTCCTCTAAATCCCCATGAAGGAAGGTCATCCTGACATCCATCTGCTCCAGTTTCAAATTTTGCACTGCTACAATGCTCAGCAATACCCTGATAGATGTGTGTCGTACCATTGTTGAGAACACCTCATTGTAGTCAATGCCTTCTTTCTGAGAAAATCTTTTGGCCACTAACCTGGCCTTATAACTCATCCCCTCCTTCTCTGTGGCTCTTCTTTGCACTGAAATACCCATTTGCAACCAATGGATTTCTTTCCACTTGGTAATGATACCAACCACCAAGTCTGATTCTTCTGCAGGGACAACATCTCTTTCGTCATAGCCTGGACCCATCTATCTCTATCCTGGCTTGTCATTGCCTTCTGGTAGGTAACTGGTCCTCCACTGGCAGCCACCAATGCATATGACATGGTCTCGCCAAACTTATATCGCTCTGGTTGCCGAATGACCATCTTTGGTTTATGCAGTGCAATGTCAATGCCTATCCCAGGATGTGACTTCTCCCTCTGCTCATCTCTACCATGAGCATGCATCTGGCTGGTCCCCGCATGTGAAGACATATTTCGAGTGTGCTCCACCTAAATATCATGTCTTCCTGATGATCCTACAAAAGATAAAATATCATAAGAGGTTAGTTGCTCAGCTGTGCCCTACTGAGCCTCCTGTTACCCACCCGTGTCCGATTGAGCCTCCGGCTGAACCTCCACCATCTGCTTTTTGAGGACTAAGTTTCATCAAAAATTATATCCTTGCTAATCGTGGCCTTCTGCTCCAAAGGATCCCACAACCTGTATCCTTGACTCCTCACAGATATCCAATGAACACCATTTTTGGGCTTTGGCGTCAAACTTAGTCCGCTGACTAGCATCCACATGTACAAATGTGTACATCCAAAGACTCTGATATGGCTAAGCTCCACCTGTCTACCAGACCACACATCCTCTGGTAACCTCCCATCAAGCTTGACATGAGAAGACCTGTTCATCAAGTAGGCTGTTGTGTCAACTATGTTCATCCAAAACATTTTAGGTAATCCTACTTGCAATCTCATACATCTAGCTTTCTTCATGAGAATTCGGTTCATTCTCTCAGCCACTCCATTTGTTGAGGAGTTCTAACCACTAAAAATTACCTTTTGATGCCTTCATTGTGCAAAATTTCAGAAACTCCTTACTTGTGAATTCTCCACCATTATCAAACGCACCACCTTTACATATCTCCCTATCTCCTTCTCCACCTCAGCCTGCCATGCTTGAAATTGGAGAAGACCTTTGACTTTTTCTTCAAGAAATATATCCAGACCTTCCTTGAAAAATTATCAATCAGAGTCATGAAATATCTGACCCCATTCCTGCTCAAAACTAGAGCCGAACACCAAACATCACTATGTACTAACTCCAAGGGACCTATAATGTGCGCTGAACTGGTAGAAAATTTTACCTTGTGTTGCTTTCCCATCTGACATAGCTCACAGACCTCTGCAACACCCTCATCCAAAGCTGGAATCCTCCTATTCTTCATCAGCACCCTCATGCCCTGCTCTCCCATGTGACCAAGATGGTAGTGCCATATGCGGTACATATCCTGCTGACTGTGCACTGTTGCTGCTATCTCAGACCCTCCACATATCATAAACTCAATCAGCTAATACAAATTATTTTTCAGCCTCTTCCCCCTCATTACAACCATGGCACCTTTCATGATGTTGAGTACACTGTTTCTGGAACGATAACTGAAGCTAAATCCATTCCTCTCCAGGTATCCCAAGGATACTAGGTTCTTCTTCAAATCAGGAACATGCTTCACATGATTAAGAGTTCTCACAATCCCATCAAACATTCTGATCCTAACTGTGCAGGCTCCTGCCACTCTGCAAGAATGGTTATCCCCTAATGTCACATTCTCCACATCGATTTTAGTATAATCTGCAAACCAGGACCAATGCGGTGTATAATGATGTGAGCAAGCTGAATCAAGTAACCAACTGTCTGCTGTACTTCTATGTGCATCTGAAACCACCAAGAGGTCCTCCTTGACCCCTACATCTTCAAAAGTACTGACATATTCCTTCTTTTTCTTCTCTTCTTGAGGTTTCTTCCAAAGAGGACAATTCCTTTTATGTGTCCAACCCTATTACACTTGTAACACCTAAACTTGCCTTTGACGTTCTTTGACTTGGATCTGAATCGCCCCTGTGCTTGCTGACCTCCTTGCCTCTGCCAGTTCTCTCTCCCACCATAGGCCCTCCTGAGGTACACCTTCCCCTGTCATTCTTATACGCTGCTCATTGGATCTCAACACAGATACAATATCTTCATAAAGCAGTATAGTAACAAGAGGATCATAAGACATAGGCAATGAACATAACAAGAGAAGAGATTTATCTTCTTCCTTGATCTTAATACTAAGAGTTATCAAATCATTGCATATCCTACTATACTTCTGAAATGAAGGACAATATTCCCGCCTTCCTACATCCGAAGACTATATAATTGTTTCTTCAACATAAGTTTATTGCACATATTTTTGCCAATGTACAAGGAATACAACTTGGCCCAAAGACCATTCAGTTTTTTTTTCATCTAGGACGCTATACAAAACCGAATCAGCAAGATACCCTCTGATCGCTGCATATGCCCTCTTCTCAAGAGAACCAAATCCCTTCTGACATCTCCTCAGGTTTTGATTCAAAGCAACATCAAGAAAATTCTGCACTAGTAAATCCTTAACCCTCACCTTCCACATGAAATTTTTTTTTTTCTATTAAATTTTCAAACTCAACTTTGCTTTCATTACTCATGGTTGATCAGGCCACAAATAGCAATCATAGAGATAAATTTAGAAAAATACCTAGAAGGCGAAATCCTAGTTAAATCTCTTATTATAGCCTTTCTTTAGATAAGATGCTTGGTCTTTTATTGCTTGTTGCAACTAATCAAATTATCGTAATGGTTAATTGCCCGTTCCTCTTTTCTTTGGTTGCTGAAGGATTTTATTTAATCCTTTCTTTATTAATATTTTCTTGCTTTGCTGCCTCTCTTCACATTTCCCTTCCGTAAGATTTGCATGAAGATCCTTCACGAACGCTTTCTGGAGCCGTCTTCCCATGGACTCTCACACGTCACGGACGGATGCTTGGATCTTCCCATTGATTAGAACCGGTTGGAATCACGTTGGCTTCTTCCCCAGCATCCAATCACCTCCACAAGTTCCGTTGAATATCTGATTCTTCTTCACGTCCGTGGGATGTTGCATCCCACCGTAACCCACGAACCCTGGGAGCCGCACAGCACTCGGAACACACACACTACGAGGAAGAGGAGAAGGCGGAGAGAAGAAGAGAGAGTGAGAGGATGGGGAGAAAAAGATAGATAGATTTTTGAAAGAAAAGAATTTTTTTTTTAATTCGAAGATGAATTTAGAATCTGATTTCTTTTTTTACAAATCCTTTTTCTCTTTCCAAGCGCCTCTTTGATGGCTCTGATTCCATTCGTAGCTGTTGCGCATCTATCGTCAAGATCAGGTGCGTGAGAGAAGATAAAGAAGAAGAATAGATGGATAGAAGAAGAAAAGAATGCTTTTATTTTCTTGAGTCTTTCGTCACATTCAGAGAGCCTTAAATAATCATCCATCTTGGATGATAAAACTTCTTCGCATCAGCCATTAACCAACTCCCTAACAAACTTTCTAAAATATAAAAGCCTATTCAGAAAATCTGAGCCCAATCAGCATGGATCCAGTTCCATAACCTATAATTAGGTTATTAAACATTCTCTCAAAAAATTTCCTTCTAAGTCATGTAAAAATACTCAAACCCGAGCCCATGTACACCCATGACTTACATGCTCTCTATTCTTGAGTCATAAGCCGATCCAAATGACTTACAAACTTAAGAACTTAAGTAGCCTAAGCTTTCAAACCTGTATGACTCACCTAAACTTTGAATGTATCATACCTAAGCTTTATATATATATATAATATTCATATCCAATCACTCAAAATTTTCTGAACCATTCATTCCCCTGGTTTTCAACCTATGTTGGAAGAGGACCACACAATGCTATGGCAACTGTTGCAATAAAACAGCTACAGTATAGGCTAAGTGAAACTATGCATAACAAAGTGTAGGAAGCTATGTATCACAATTGCTATGTTCATAACTGCTATAATATTATAGGTCATGAAATTTAATGATAATAAATTTCGTAATGCATAAACATGTATAAAATGTGTGTCATGAATTTTCACAAAAAAATCTTGATATATATAGTAATAAATTTGGCAACTCAAAATAAATTATTTAAATAAATGATAATTCAAACAAATTTAGTAAGCTGTACCAAAAATTGATATATATATATATATTTAGAGAGCGAGAGAGAGAGAGCCAAATAACAATTATAACTCTTCAATGTCAGGTATCTGGCATTGAAACCATATGAATGAAAAAAATAATATCTATCTATATAGAGACAAATAGTAACTATAACACCATAGAAAAAGATAATTCCTTGCCCCAAAGGGCTTTCAACCAAAACATTTCTTTTTTCGGAACTCGCTAGCATATTTCTTATCATCTTATCAAGGTACAAAGATTCCTTTTTCGGAAGTCACTGGTATATCTTCTTATCATCTTATCAAGATGCAAAGACGTTTATCACACCTTTTCTAGTTAAAACCATACTCAACTAAACTAAACTCAACTCAACTAAGCCTTTTCTAATTAAAACCATCATGCTAACCATATAATAGATGATCAATAATAAAATTGATGATGCTTTTAATTAAATATCTGGCCACTAACTTTACTTTTTCTTCCATTATTTCTTTTTTCATTTTGCCAAGTAAACAAGAAGGATATTCTTTTAAATTTAGCGTGAAAAATTTATATTTGCAAGGGGTTTGAGAAGCTGAATATTTTTGCATTCATCCAAGTCCCGCGGCGGAGAGAAAAGACGCGTCCAAAAATTTATAGAAGATTAACTATAATTAAAATTTATTGAAGATTAACGGGTGATATCCCTCCCCAAATCATGGAGTGATTTACACCATACGCACATGACAAATTATTATCATGTAAAATAATAACAAATATTTTAAAAAGCTATGACCATCCCCCGACCACCAACAAAATTTCTAACAATTAAATTTTATCATGTAAGAAACCAATCAAACAGCAATGACAACACCAGACCATTGCCATTATCTTTTCTTCTATCGATCATATCAAAACACAAATAATCCAAAAATTATTACGAGAAAATTAATCGTTGATTATTGTTTCAATCAATACGCACTAAGAAAATCGGCGTGCTGACGAACGATATTGGTCTATAAATCGTACAAAGGTAGCAGGAATGACGAATGTATGTATTAAGCTTCCACCAAGAAGATTTCTCGGAGAGACGACACGGTTCCGGACACCGCCACCGCGACGCCCAGCGCGACGATCGCCACGTCGACGGCCACCCCGCCCCACCCGAGCTCCATGCCGAACACGTTGAGGTGGAACGCCGCCGGCAGCACGAAGCCGAGCACGACGCACACGCTGCTCCCCACCAGGGAAAGGAAGTCGGCGAAGTTGGGCACCAGCATCGCCGGCAGGCTCACCGCCACCACCAGCAGCCACCGCAGCCACGCGCAGTACCTCTTCCCGCAGAACCACCGCTCGACCACCTCGTACACGGGATTCATCATCACCGGAAACGTGAAGAAGAGGTTGATGCAGAGCCCCAGTTGGACCACGACGGTGACCACGCCGGCGCCGAAGTTAGTGGTGATGATGTCGCTGGTCTTGTCACCGAAGGCCATGTAGCCGAGCACGCCGAAGAGGCCGTAGATGACGGCGATGAGGAACATGGAGAGCCCGAGGGTCTTGCCGAATTTGGCTTTGTCCCTGGCCTCGGCCTCGAGGGGAAGCACCATGCCGATGCCCTCGAAGGCGTAGACGGCGACGCCAGCGCCGTAGAGGAGGACGGAGGGATTGGTGAAGGCGTGGAGAGCCGGGCGGGCGGCGAAGAAGGCGACGATGTCCTCGCCGAGGACGACGCCCATGGCGCCGAGGTCGACGACGTCGGCGAAGATGCTGAGGGGGGCGAGCAGGGTGAGGGTTTTGATGGAGTTGAGACCGAGCTGGAAGGGGAGCAAGGCCCAGATGTAGAGGGCTTTGGGGGCGAGGAAGGGGGAGGGATTCGAGGGGAGGCGGAAGAGGTGGGCGAGGGTGTTGGAGATGAAGATGAGGTAGCCAACGCAGAAGCCGGTCTGGCTGAGGACGATCATGGCGTCGACGGCGGCGCGGCCGGCGGGGCCAGCGACGGCGAGGCCGAGGTCGCCGAAGGAGGCGATCTTGGAGAAGCTCTGGTCGAAGTCGAGGCGGCGGCGGGTGCGGACGAGGAGGAGCATGCAGTGGAAGGTGAGGACGGCGACGACGGCGAGGAGGATGACGCCGGCGGCCCAGCCGGTGCGCATGAAGGTGTAAGGTAGGCCGAGGACGCCGGCGCCGACGATCGCGATGAAGACGTTGGCGAAGGTCTTGGGCTGGGAGGAGAGGTGGGTGGCGGAGGGGTGCGGCGGGAGAAGGGGCTCGTCGGGTCCACCAGTCCATGGGAGGACGAGCTCGCCTCGTTGTTCGTCGCGCTCTCGAAGCCCATCGATCGAAGAGAGGAGGCGTTTGGATGGGGAGACTTTGTTTTGGGGGTGGGGTGGGGGTGAAGAAGGATCGGGTGGAGATTGGGGTCTTGGAGGAATGGGTAAGGCTCTGGGAAAGAAATAGAAGCAGCGCTAAAGCAATGGGTTTTATTTACGGTTAAATTTTTCTTTTTTTAAAGACGGTGGGTCCCACGTGACGTCGGGACGGCCGTCAATGGGCGTGCGTTTATTATTATTTTTTTGTTGGGCTGCATGTGATAGTCTGAGCTGGCGGTGAGAAAAATCTCTCGGTTTTTTTTTTTTTTTTTTGTTTTTCCTTTTTATGGTGGAGCCGCGGTGGGTCGGGGGCTCAGGGCGTTCGAGGTGCGATAAAAGGCGAGGGTGATTTGGGGCTGGCGAGATTCAATGCACCGCTCGCGCTCCGCTGGGCACGGGCGCCGACGGTTGGCGTGACCGAGTGTGCGGTGGTACTTGGTGTCACACTTGGGCTGTTACTGTCGCTGCCAGCATCCATCACATGACAGCGTTTCCTTTTATTTTCACGCCCGGCCCCGTCGGTGCCAAACTATACCAGTTTGAAACTTTGAAAAACAACTTTTCGCAAGAGTCCTTAAAATCGCTAGCAAATATTTACAATACTAGCAAATATATATATATATATATTAAAATAAAAATATTATTTTAAATATTTATTATTATAGTTAAAAATATTTTTATTTTAATTTTTTTTATAAAATTTTAACTTTTTATATTATTATTGTAAAACCAATAAGAAAAACAACTCATTTTCTGCATCGCCTAGATTACTCTCCATGCCCCTCTCAAGTTTTTTAAAAAAAATTTTAAACTATCTTTCCTCTTCAGCAATGCCCCCGAGCCCCATCTCTTTTCCGTCTCCTCTCAAGTACTGCCCCTTTCCTCTTTCTGGTATCATCTTCTTCCTTTCGTTTCATCTTCCTTTCCCAATACCCTTCCTCCACTTTTCGGCACGTGCTCTTTCGGCGCTCCCTTGGCTCCTCGACACCGGTTCTCTCTCGACGCCCCTTCGGCTTCCCCTTCCCAGCACCGGCTCTCTCCACCCCTAGTGCCACCTCCCTTCTGGTACCATTCGACCAAACAGGACGAATGAAGGGCCTCTGTTCGATGAAAGGCTATGATCGAACAAAAGCCGAACAAAGGGCTATGGCCGAACAAAGGCCGAACTGAGGCCCTCCGTTCGGTCCAATAGAGGCCCTTCGTTCGGTCCTGTTTGACCAAACGGTACCGAAAGGGAAGGAGATGGCCAGTACCGAAAAACCGAGAAGGGACGCTGGAAGAGAGCATGTGCCAGAAAATGAGAGAAGATTCTGAAAAAGAGGAAGAAGATGGAAGGGAGGGGGTGGTGCCGAAGAGAGGAAAGGGGATGGTACCGAAGAGGAGATGTATAGGAACAGAGATACGAAGAAAAAAAAGAAGGATCGTTTAAATTTTTTTTTTTAAAAAATAAAAAAATCTACTAAGTAATTTAGGCGGTGAAACATAAATTTCCACTTTCGCCTCCGGTTATGGAGTAAAAATTGGCATCGGTTACGACCGTCTACAAGGCTACAACCAATTATTACTGTCCTGCCCGTTCTAATGCCAAATATTATTTACTTTTGGGTTTCGTTAACAAGTTTCGTGAGCGCTTATTGGTTACCTTTTTTTTAACTTCTCTAATAAATATTTAGTTTATCTTGATTGTAAATAAAAATCAAAGATGAAATACGTGAAAAATATATTTTTTTAAAAACAATCCAACTATTAAATGTATTTAAAGTGTAAATTAAATTTAATAATTAATTTAATTTATAAAATATCAATTGCAATTCATGTTAGTGGACTTTTTCTCATTTATCTTAAAAAAGATTTGTAAATTAGGTTCAAAAACCTCTCTTATTAAATATAAAAGAAAGATAAATTATTTATTCAACTAATAAGTCTCCAAAAAAAATGTTTGAGACTAAAAAAAAAAAAAAATACGTAGATGTATTTAACAACTAAATTTTTATTCCTTCAAAAAATAGTGCTTGAGAAAGTGCATTACATATATTTCTTCTCTAATTTTCTTTTCAGCTAAATAAATATTTTTAAGTATTTATTAAAATTTTAAAAAAATAATCAATAAAAACTTTTTATCAAAAAATAAATGCAATGCCGTTACACATATAACATCACTGGTTTTGCTTTCAATCAAACATCATTTTTAAGAAAATTTAAAAAATAATTAATAAAAGCAACCTGCGGGGTACTTGTTAATAGAATCCTTTATTATTTACCAAGGAGAAATAGACATCACTGTAAGCAATTATTGCCACACTTATCATCGAATTGATGGGGCAACCAAGTTTCCATGTAACTTAAGCTCATCTCAAAAATACTTTTGGTCCCTAAACTTTCAATTATTGTAGATTAATTTCTCATGTTATGAGAAAGTCATTTCAAATTAGAAGAATAGTTAATGTGTTTCCCTAGCAAGAGCATGTTAACTTGTTGAAGCAAATATTAAGACTAATTGTTAAGGGGATATATCAAATATTCTGTAAATTTTAATTGATCATATGTAAGAACCGTCGATATATGTTGGAATGATAATAAATTAGAATAATCCTAAAACTGATATCAATCCAATTTAGTAGGATTAACTTGGTTTGGTTTTGTGTTAATCAGGTTGGTTCTTAATATAGAATTTTGAAACTGGCTCTCGTTGAATCGGTTCTTAATTTTAAAATTTGATTGTTGATTCTAACCAAAAATTGGCTAACTTTTTTTTAAAAAAAAAAATTAAAGCAAGTTTGGCTCGCCGATTTTAGCCTAAGAACTCATCAATCATTTTTTTTTAGAAAAAAAAGTTAAAGTAGCTCAAAAAATCTTAGGTCTATCATCACCACTAAAAAGTTTTAACTATTAAATTAATCAATAAGTACTATATACAATTTTTTATTAAACATAACTAAAATAATTATTTATTAGATATTAGATATGTACCAAATAAAAAAATATTTTGCTGTCAAATTAATTCAGAACCAAACTAATCTTGTTGGGTTGGTAATAGAATGATTAAGGTAGTTTTAAAATTAAAATTTTGAAATTGGTATTAATCAAATTATTTCTAAATTTTCATCTAAAATCGAACCAATTAATCTATGCTCATTCTTAACCAAATGCAATAAGATGATAGAAATATAACATTCTTAGATAGTAAAGGACTAAATTGTAACAAATGAAAATTTAAAGGCTAAAATAAATTTTTAGCGGAAGGATTAAAACTATATTTTTTTGTTGAGAAAAAGTTTTTAGGCTTTAGAAGAAAATTTTATGTATTTATTTTTTATGTATAAAGGATGCATCGGACGTGCGAATTAGCCACACATTCATGTCATCGCGCATACCATAACCCAATGGATCATGACATGCATCGCATATATGATGGTATAGATGTGTGATCAATCTATGCATCTGATGCACGCGTATCATGATGGGAAAACAACAACACAGTAGTAACAAATCATAATATGCAGCGGAGATATGTTCCCCCAACTTGCAAGAATCTATGAGGAGCAATAACAAAATTTGTGGCAGCAATTGAATATCACAAAACACAGGAGATACCAAGATTTTTAACGTGAAAAACCCCTCAAAGCAAGGGTAAAAACCACGGGTCGTCCAGACCAAAGAAATAGCATCACTATGATCAAATAAGGGTACAAGAGAGTCTCAAACAACAACACAAATGAGTGCTCACAGCCAACCAAATAATAAAGCTAAGAAGCTTACAATAGAGAACCAAAAAGTTTAACAAACCCAAAAATAGAGCTACTGTCCAACCTGAGTTTCTCACACCTCAGACCTTGTTTTACCGATCCAACCGTTCAGAATGAAGAACCAGACGTTACGAACCTGTTGTCAAAATTTTAGCCCGATCCAACGGTGAACGAATCTTCAGTAGCGATTTTACGGTGGCTGCTCTAAGTATGTACGGGAAGGGTTCTTCTTCTCTTCTCTCTCGAATGGCGGCTCTGTTCTCTCTTTCTCAAAAATTAACCCTAATATCACCCTAATAGACTCACCACTGATTAGGGATTCTTACCAAGTTGGATTCTTACCTAATCAGACTCACCACTGATTAGGGATTCTTACCAAGATGGCTCTTACCTAATCAGACTCATTACTGATTAGGATTCTTACCAAATCAGACTCACCACTTAGACAAGTGTGACACAAAGTGGGCTTACACATTTGGGCCTTTTCTCCACATAGGAAGGGAGCCCAAACCCAACATATCTCCCCCTGACAACTATGTGGAGATAATCGCCAAACTAGCGATCTCACAACAAGTTTCAAACTTCCTCTTGGTAATGCTTTAGTCATCATATTAGCACCATTATTATCAGTATGAATTTTAGTCAATTCCAACAGCTTAGCATCCAAAACATCATATATCTAATGATACCTCACATCAATATGTTTGGATCTTGAATAGAAAGTTGGATTCTTACCAAGATGGATAGCACTTTGACTGTCAACAAATAACAGATATTGGTTATGAACAAAGCCTAGCTCATGTAAGAATTTCTTCACCCATAGCAACTCCTTGCATGCTTAGTAATGACAATGAACTCTGCTCTGTAGTTGACAATGCTACACACTTCTGCAACTTAGACTGCCAAGCCACAGCTCCCCTGCAAATTTAATCATATAGCCCGAAGTGGACTTTCTGGAATCAATGTCTAGCCATATCTGAGTCTGAGTACCCCATCAATGTGGGCTATCACCTCCAAAACAAAGCCTTATACCAGTTGTACCACGAAGACACCTTAAAATCCATTTCACAGCATTCCAATTCTCTCTACCTGGTTTGACAGAAATCTATTGACAGTACCAACAGCATGTGCTATATCTAGTCTTGTGCACACCATTGCATACATCAAACTACCCACAACAGAAGCATAAGGAACTCGTTCCATATCTAATTTCTCAACTTCATTTGAAGGACTTTGTTTAGCACTCAACTTAAAATGAGTAGCAAGAAAGTGCTTACAGCCTTAGCATTTTCCATCTGGAATCTTTGCAGCACCATTTCAATATAGTGTTCCTGTGATAGCCAAAGTTTCTTCTCCATTTTATCACGCATGATTCTTATACCAAGAATTTGCTTAGCAGCTCCCATGTCCTTCATTGTAAATGACTTGCCCAACTGCTTCTTTAACATGTCAATCCTAGAAATATTTTTTCCAACAATAAGCATGTCATCAACATACAATAACAGGATAATGAAGTCATCATCAGAAAACTTTTTAACAAAGACACAATGGTCAGAAGTAGTCTTCTTGTAGCCTTACTCACATATGACAGACTCAAACTTCTTGTACCATTGCCTCGGAGCCTGCTTTAAACCGTATAGGCTCTTTCTTAGCCTACACACATAGTCTTCCTTGCCTTCAACTTGAAAGCCATCAGGTTGCTTCATGTAAATTTCTTCCTCCAAATCACCATGAAGGAAAGCAGTTTTCACATCCATTTGCTCTACCTCCAAATCAAGAGTAGCAGCCAAACTCAACACGGTTCTAATAGAAGACATCTTCACCACAGGTGAGAAAATCTCATTAAAATCAACACCCTTCCTCTGTTTGAAGCCTTTTACCACTAATCTGACTTTATACCTTGGAGATGCAGCATTACTATCATGTTTCACCCTGTAAATCCACCTATTTTCCAAGGTCCTCTTGCCTTTAGGCAACTTCACCAAATCATAAGTGTGATTGTCATGCAAAGATTGCATCTCATCTCGCATTGCATCCAACTACTTTTGTTTTTCTTTACTCTCAATGACCTCTTCTAAACACTCAGGTTCTCCCCCATCAGTCAAGGTCACATACTCATCAGACGAATACCTTGTAGATGGTTGTCTCTGCATGTTAGACCTCCTGAGTTGACTTTGAGGTGGTTCAAGAGCATAACTAAAATTATCATCTTATGACATTTCATGTTCCTCTTCAGCATCATTAGTTGGAACATCTAACTCATCTCCAAGATGTTGATCATTAACATAATCATATTGCTCATCTTGTTGAACACTACTCTTAGCATTATCCAGATTTTGAATAGGCAACCGAAATGGATCAACATCAATCAGCTTATTACCTTTTTTGGGTATAGTCGTCTCCACCTTATCAATGTCTTCAATGGTTTGGTTTCCATGAACTCCACATCATGACTTCTAATAAGCTTTTTCTCAATAGGATCATAAAACCTGTAACCAAATTCATCTTGACCATAACCTATAAAGATGCACTGTCTCGTCTTAGCATCCAACTTGGATCCTCATCCTTTGGAACATGCACAAATGCCTTGCAACCGAAGACTCGCAAATGATCATATCTGACATTCTTGCCAAACCAAATTTTGTCTGGCGCCTCACTTTCCAAAGCAACTGTAGGACTAAGATTAATAATATGCACTGCCGTGTACAGTGCCTCACCCCAAAAGTGTTTGGGCAATTTTGCTTCAGAGAGCATACACCTCACTCTCTCAATCAATGTCCTATTCATCCTTTCTGCTAAACCATTTAGCTGAGGAGTTTTAGGAGGAATCTTTTCATGTGCAATACCCTGCTGCTTGCAATAGACATCAAAGGGTTCACAATACTCACCACCATTGTCAGTGCAAATACATTTCATCTTCTTGCCTGACTGCCTCTTAACTAAAGCCTGAAACTATTTGAACTTCTTCAACACCTGGTCTTTTGTTTCAATGCATATACCTATAGTTTCCTGGAACAATCATCAATAAAGGTAGCAAATAAAGTGCACCACTAAAGGATTTTACCTTCAATGGACCACAAACATCAGAATGCACCAATTCAAGCAACTCTGACTTCCTTGAGGGAGGATGTTTCTTAAAGGATACTATGTTTTGCTTACCAGCCATGCAATGAGAACACATCTCCAACTTTGCACTCTTCAATCCTAGAAGCACATCATTTTTAGCTAAGTAGTTCATCCCTTTTTCACTGATATGACTAAGCCTTCGGTGCCACAAAGATGCCTCCATATCCACGACATTCACACTGTCTTTAGCAACCAAAGCTTTTATCCAATACAGTTTAAAATTTTCTTCCCTCTAGCCATAACCAAGTTACCTTTGGTGAGTTTCCACTTTCTAGAACCAAAGTGATTATCATAACCACCATCATCAAGCATCTGCATAGAAATCAAATTAAAGCAAACATCTAGAGCATATTTGACTCCTCGAAGCAGTAGCTGCATTCCCATGTTGGTTTGCAGGCAAATATCATCAACACCAATCACCTTAGACACACCATCATTACCCATCTTTAACACTCCAAAGTCACCAGAAGTGTAAGACGTGAAGAACTCCTTCCTTGGTATAACATGCAGTGTAGTGCCACTATCAATTATCCACATGCTCTCGTCTGATACAAGATTAACTGACTCATGGTCATGGAGAATAACAAGATCATCACTGGTAGCAGTGGTAACACGATGATCATCATCATCACGATCCTTCTCTTTCTACTTACCCTTCTTGCTTTTGTTCTCCCTTTTTCTCAGAAAATAATTTTTCTGTATGTGCCTGTTTTGTGACAATAATGGCACTCCACATTCTTGTATCTTGACTTGGACTTGCTTCTGCTCTTCTCTCTACCACCCTTTGGTTCTTTTCTCTGACTTCTCCCCCCTATTTTCAGTGACAAGCACCTCGGACTGAGATGAAGTACCCTGTGCCTTCCTTCTCATCTCCTCATTAAGAGCACCATCCTTTGCCATTTGCAAAGTAACAATACCATTAGGAGCTGAGTTTGTAATTGAAACCCGAAATGTCTCTCAAGACTCTAGTAGAGTATTCAGTAGCCATAGTCCCAACACTTCATCATCAAACTTGATATACATTCCTGACAATTGATCTAGGAGCCCTTAAAATTCATTCAAGTGAACTAAAATAGAAGTCCCCTCCTTGTACCTCAAATTCATCAGAGAATTCAATAAATATAATTTATTATTCCCTGATTTAGAGGCATACAATGATTCAATCTTCTCCCACAAGGCTCTAGCATGTGTCTCATTAGCAATGTGATTATAAACATTATTTTCTACATACTGCCGAATAAAACCACAAACGTGCTTATGTTCAAATTTCCATTCCTCATCAGACTTGGAATCCGGCTTCTTATTAGCAAACACAGGAAGATGCAAATTCTTCACAAATAGCAAATCCTTCATTTTGCCCTTCCACAAATGATAATTAGTGCCATTCAAACAAACTATCTTATTTGTATTTGCCTCCATCATTCAAGCAAGTCAAATAGCCCCAAACCAAAGAGCTCTGATACCACTCTGATGGGGAAACAACAACACAGTAGTAACAAATCACAATATGCAACGGAGATATGTTCCCCCAAATTGCAAGAATCTGTGAGGAGCAATAACAAAATTTGTGACAGCAATTGAATATCATAAACACACAAGAGACATCAGGATTTTTAACGTAGAAAACCCCTCAAAGAAAGGGTAAAAATCACGGGTCGTCCAGACCAAAGAAACAGCTCCACTATGATCAAATAAGGGTAATCAAATAAGGGTACAAAGAGTCTCAAACAAGAACACAAATGAGTGCTCACAGTCAACCAAACAATAAAGCTAAAAAGCTTACAATAGAGAACCAAGAAGTTTAACAAACCCAAAAATAGAGCTACTGTACGACCTGAGTTTCTCGCACCTCAGACCTTGTTTCAGCGATCCAACCATTCAGAATGAAGAACCAGATGTCCCAAACCTGCTGTCAAAATTTTAGCCCGATCCAACGGTGAATGAATATGCAATAGCGATTTTACTATGGCTGCTCTGAGTATGTGCGGGAAAGGTTTTTTCTTCTCTTCTCTCTCGAATGGCGGCTCTCTTCTCTCTTTCTCAAAAGTTAACCCTAATATCACCCTAATAGACCCACCACTGTTAGGATTCTTACCAAGTTGGATTCTTATCTAATCAGACTCAATACTGATTAGGGATTCTTACCAAGATGGATTCTTACATATTTGAACTTTTTTTTTTATATAGAAAGGAAGCCCAAACCCAACAGAGAAGCACAAAAACTTTCCCAATGCTTTAAATCGGATCCTAACCCGGCCTGAGGTCCAAATGGGCTTGATCAAACCAAGCCGAACTCCATCGCCATGGCCGAAGCCTTGATCTGATGAAGCTCAGCTCCATCAGCACACGTGTAGACGTATGAGATGCCATCATGGGTGGAGTTGAAGCTGGCCTCCGAAGGTTCGCAACATGGCACCGAACCGTGGGCCACGTCCTTGTCACTCTCGTGGAAGGAGACATCATTCCTCTCATGGGCAATAAGTGTTGGCGTGGGTAGTTGAGAAATTTCCTTTCAAGCGTAGCTGTAGGCTTTTGAACTTTCCTCAAGAATTACCTTCGCCAAAGGTTTCAGCAAAACCTGCCCGCTTGTAAAAAATAAAGGTTTCAGCAAAACCTCGGGAGCCCACAACATTCCTCAAAAGTCAAAATCTCTTCATTGACAAAGATTCTCTTAATGTCATTCATTAGTTTTGATAAAACTGTTATAATCATATTCTAATAAATTTTCTGCTTTATAACATCTTATCTATCTTATTAGAAAGGCTTCTATTTTATTATACTTAAATAAATTTTATATTTTAATTTATTTAACTTGCACTAAATTAATATGATTATTCATCTATACAAAAAAAAAAAAAAATTCAGCAAAACTTGCTTCCCACCAAAATACATAGCAAAGCAAGAGAGTTTTTTTTTTTAATACAGACGGGCGATCACACTAGTCTAGTGTGGGTCAGCCTAAATACATCCGAATGCAAAATTTGTAACAACACAGGAGGACATGGGTCACCCATCGTCCATATCCTATAGTCTATATGCTGAGCCACGGCCGCCGCTGCCCAGTCAGCTGTCGTATTGGCTTCACGGAATACATGACGAATCTGGGCAGTATCCACCTCCTGAAGTATGGTCCAAATATCTCTGAGAATCGGATTGATGAATACATCAGGAGCACTCTCTTTCCGCATCCACTGTATGACAATCATAGAGTCCCTCTCAATCACAAGCCTCTGAGCTCGAAGAGTCTGAAAAGCATAAGAAATACCAGCCCATGCAGCGTAAAGCTCGGACATGGGGACAGAGGAGTCCAGGGAACCAAATCCGCCAGCCGCCAGCATATCGCCCTATGGTCCGCGAATGATGAAGGCCGAATGATGAGGACATCAGTTCAGACCAGAGTTCGGGTCAGTCGAACCAGTCCTTGGATGTTCCTGTACCAGCAACCCAGAGTCAGCAGGCCACGTCAGGGAAGCCCACGCCAGGTAGTCTACGAAGGTCCAAGAGGTTGCAGAACAAACGGGCTTGAAATTCCATGTTTGGGCCGAGTGTACGGAATTGACCCGACTTCGTTTTGACACTTTGGGTCAATCGAATCCGGTCAGCTACTGTGTCGGACTGGGCCCAAACTTGGCTGGTCACATGGAAACGGACTGCTGATTCAAAGTCATTGCCTTTGGCAATGAGCTGCTGTGGATTTTGGCCATCCGGGCTCGTCTGATAGGAGTTTTGGGCCTGTTTTCGTTTTTAATGGCATAGTTGTAATTTTTAACTAAACTTATGATGTTAGGGTTTTATCTCTTTTATTTAGGTTGGTTTTGGGCGGCCGTCAAGGCAGAGAAGAAAGACGCTATTTTAGATTTCCTTTTTTTTCTCTTGAATGGAGATGAATGTTTTCTTTTTCTGATTCAAAACAATTGAATTGAAAATTCAATTGCTCTTCCTTTAAATTTCGGATTGTGAGTGATCAAAATTCAAAATTTTCCCTTTTCTTGTCAAGATTCGAACCAAACCTGGACGAATTCTTTTCTCGCAGATTAGATCGTTCTTGAGTTGCAGGCGTTTTGAATATCGCCCTGCATCAACTTGGTATCAGAGCCTTGATCCAATGGAGCAGAAGAACAACGATCAATCCCTGAGAGACGCCGTGAGAGATGCTATGCAAGACGCCATGCGAGACCAGCACCAGGTGATGCAACAGATGATGCAAACCATGCAGGCGATGATGGCGCGGCTGGAGGTGCAATCGTGCCCAACCCTTCGAGTGGAGGAGCGTGATGAAATTGATGGAGGTAGGGAGAGGGGTTTCGAAAATCTGGAGGCACCACCAATTCGAAGAGGGCAACAGAGGCCTGATGTTGGACTTCCAAGGTATGTCGATCAACCTCCCTATTTCGAAAATCAGAATCGGTGGGAAGCAGGCTTCAGGGTCGAAATTCCAGAGTTTAAAGGAGGAATTAACCCAGACGAGTATGTTGATTGGACCCTTCAGGTCGATGATGTTTTTCGTCTGAAGGAGGTGCCCTTAGACAAGCAGGTACCGCTTGTCACAATTCGATTCAGAGATAGGGCTGCTGCTTGGTGGCATGCGCAGCACTATCGTAGATATATGGATGGGAGACCTCCATTAGCGTCATGGGCAGCGCTAAAGCAGGAGATGAACAGGGAGTTTTTGCCTCCGAACCATGAGCAGATTTTGTATTCGAAGTTGCATGGTTTGACGCAAGGTAGTCGGAGCGTCGAGGAGTACACAACTGAATTTTATCGATTGGTTGCACGAAATCGGTTGATTGAGGCTGAACCGAGATTGATAGCCATGTATCTTCATGGCTTGCGGCTGCCAATCCAAGATGCACTGGCTGTGCATCGAATTGATAGTGTAGGAGATGCGCATATGAGGGCTCAGGCAGTGGAAAAGAGCTTGATGAGAAACAGGGGGTTTCAGAGCAGAGGGGGTTTTACTACGGGCCAGAGTTCAGGGCAGAATTCAGGGGGCAAATTTATGCCTCCAGTAGCGAGGCCGCAGGCATCAGTACCTCCAAGACCAACAGGGTCGAATGGAACCTCAGGTTCTCAGGCGAGAGTGGGCAGCAACAGGGCTAACATTCGGTGCCATCGGTGTCAGAATTTGGGGCACTATGCCAATGAATGCCCCAAGGCGCGAGCTCAGTTGTATATGGAGGATTATATGGAGGACGAAAATGGAGGAGAGTTCCCTGAGGATGAGGAATTTAATGATGAGCTGTGTGTTATTGATCCGGACCATATTCAAGGGGAGAGCTTGGTGATACGAAGAATGTGTCTGGCGCCGAGATCAGATGAAGATTGGCGTCGGCATGACATCTTCACAACGAAATGTTTTGTGGCTGGCAAAACATGTCGTGTTATCATAGACTCCGGCAGTTGGGAGAATGTGATAGCAGAGGAGGCTGTGAAGAAGCTGGGGTTGCAGACAGACCCTCACCCACATCCATATAAGCTCGGTTGGGTGAACCGAAATGCAGACATTCAGGTCAGCCGAAGGTGTAAGTTGTCACTGTGTTTTGGTCCTCATTTCGAGACAACTATTGAGGCGGATGTTGTTCCAATGGATGCTACTCACATCATACTGGGGCGTCCGTGGCAGTTTGATAACAGGGCAGTGTACAACGGGTACACCCACAGTTATATGCTGCGTCCAGATGGGAGGAAAGTTATTTTGAAGCCGCTTCAGGAAGTGAGTGGACAGAATACAGTAATTTGTTTACCAAGCACAGAATTCGATGCGAGTTTGGATGGAGAGGATGTTTGTTTTGCTTTGGTGAGCAAGTCAGGAGACTTCGGCGTGGAAGAGGAGCAAAGGCCAAATATGATTCCTGAGGAGTTGGTGTCTATCTTGGAGGAATTCCGAGATGTTGTATCAAAGGAGCTACCGGCTGGATTACCACCTCTCCGAGATATTCAGCACGGCATTGACCTTATTCCGGGCTCAGTGTTGCCGAATAAGGCTCATTATCGGATGACACCGCAACAGCATGAGGAATTGAGGAGGCAGGTCCAAGAACTTTTGGACAAGGGGTTCGTACGGGAGAGCATTAGCCCGTGCGCGGTGCCAGCCCTTTTGGTACCGAAGAAGGATGGTACGTGGCGCATGTGTGTCGACAGCCGCGCGGTTAACAAAATTACTGTGAAGTACAGGTTCCCGATACCGAGGTTGGACGACATGCTTGATCAGTTGAGTGGTGCTAAGGTCTTCACGAAGATTGATTTGAAGAGTGGGTACCATCAGATAAGGATGAAGCCTGGAGACGAATGGAAGACAGCCTTCAAGACTAAGGAAGGGCTGTATGAATGGTTGGTAATGCCATTCGGGTTGTCAAACGCGCCGAGCACGTTCATGCGCGTAATGAACCAGGTTTTACGTCCATTTCTTAGCTCATTTGTGGTTGTCTACTTTGATGATATTTTGATATACAGCAGGACAGCCGAAGAGCATGTGGGCCATGTGGCACAGGTTTTGTCAGTGTTACGTGAGAACCAGTTAGTTGCTAACCCAGAGAAGTGCATTTGGATGGTTGGGAGACTAATTTTTCTGGGGTACGTTGTGACTGGAGAGGGGATTCTCCAGATAGGAATAAGGTGCATGCAATTGTGGAATGGCCAGTACCTTCAACCTTGACAGAATTGAGATCCTTTTTGGGTCTTGCAGGGTTTTATCGCAGGTTTGTCAAGGGGTATAGTGAGCTGGCTGCACCTTTAACGGAATTGTTGAAGGGAGCCAGATTCGGGTGGAATGATGCCGCACAGGAGGCATTTGATGGGCTGAAAGTCAGATTGACCGAAGCTCCTTTATTGGTTCTTCCTGATTTTGATAGAGTTTTTGAGGTGGATTGTGATGCTTCGAAGACTGGAATTGGGGCAGTGCTTAACCAGGAAGGAAGACCAGTCGCATACTTCAGTGAGAAGCTGGGAGGAGCTAAACTGGCTTATTCGGTTTATGATCTGGAATTGTACGCCATTGTGAGATCCTTGCAGCATTGGCGCCACTACTTGATTCAGCGGGAGTTTGTACTGTATTCAGACCATCAGGCGCTGAAGTTTTTACAGGGTCAGCATAAACTGAGTTCAAGGCATGCGAAGTGGGTGAGTGCCTTGCAGGAATACACTTTCAGCATCAAGCACAAGTCTGGTACGTTGAATAGAGTGGCTGATGCTTTGAGTAGGCGGAGCTTGTTGATTGGCGCTATGCATGTGTACACTCTCGGCTTTGAGAGTGTAAGGGAGGACATTCGTGTGGATGAGCACTTCAAGGGGATTTTGGCCAAAATTGAGGCGGGGGAGCGAACTGATTTCGTTCTCCATGATGGATATTTGTTTCGAGGTAACTGCTTATGTGTTCCTGATACGTCTCTTCGTGTGTTGATCATCCAGGAACTGCATAACCAGGGTCACTTCGGAAGGGATAAAACAGCCTGGTTGATTCGGCAGCGGTTTTATTGGCCTGGTCTTGACCGAGATGTCAAGGCTTTTGTGAAGAGGTGCAGGTTGTGTCAAGAGTCGAAGGGGACAGACACGAACCAAGGTATGTACACGCCTTTACCTATCCCAGAGGCACCATGGCGAGATGTTTCTATGGACTTTGTTGTAGGATTGCCGCGGACAGCAAGGGGACTGGATTCGATTATGGTGATTGTGGATCGGTTCAGTAAGGTGGCGTGTTTCTTGCCATGCAAAACCACTTTTGATGCGTCAAAGGTTGCTGACTTATATTTTGCTTCAGTGGTTCGGCATTTTGGTATACCGGCATCCATAGTGTCAGACAGGGACAGCAAGTTTATGGGACACTTCTGGCGAGAGCTGTGGAAGAAGTTGGGCACAAAGTTGAAATTCAGCAGTCCTTATCATCCTCAGACGGATGGACAGACTGAAGTTGTCAACCGTAGCTTGGGTAATCTGTTGCGGGCAAATGTGCATGAATTCAGGAGCTGGGATTTGTGTTTGCCGAAGATTGA
>UESW01004000.1:39361-80054 GCA_900491605.1 Calamus simplicifolius | reverse complement strand
GGGGGGTCTAATGAGATCAAATCCTTAACCCTCATATCAGTGGGAATATCAGTGCTAATAAATGAGGGCCATCGAGACAGAGGAAGCTCAGAAATCCACGAATCCTGAATAGCATCAATAGAGTGACCATCACCATCCATCCAAGAGATATTCTTCCTAATAGAGTCCCCAACCTGGCACACCTCCTTCCAAAAGGAGGAACTTCCCCTGGGCGGCGAAATGAACTCTCCTGGCTTCCAATCACCGTATCTTGCACGCATGATAGAGCTCCAGAGACAGTGCGGCTCTAGAAGGAAGCGAGAAGCATGTCTGGCCAATAAAGCTTGACGCCTTACCAACAAGGATTGGATCCCAAGACCCCCTTCATGAATAGGCATACAGATCATGTCCCAAGATAGAAGATGAATACCCTGCCCGTCTTGCATAGAAGCCCATAAAAAATATCTAAAACATCTCTCAATCCTCCTCAAGCAAGTAGTCGGGATGGCCTCATTCGACAACATATAGAGCGGAAGGGAAGAAAGAACCGACCGAATAATGGTGATCCGAGCCATCATAGATAGATCAGTGACATGCCAACCCTCGATACGCTGACGGACCTGCCTCTCTAGGTCCATAAAATCGGAACAGCGAGGACGTCTGCCAGTCATGGGGATCCCCAGATACATAAATCGGTCAGTCTGAGTAGTGATACCCAACCGATTAATGATAGCTTCACTGGTGGGTCTGGGAGTCTTCGGGCTAAAGCATATAGAAGACTTCTGAAGGTTGACCTTCTGGCCCGAAGCCTGACAATAGCGCTGAATAATGGAATCAAAGGAAGCCGTATTTTCAATAGAGGCCTGATCCAGAAGGATACAATCATCAGCAAACAAAAGATGAGAGATGTAAAGACTCGCATCCCCCACCATAAAAGGGACAATCCTCTGATTGTACTGAGCCTGATGGAGAGCTCGAGAGAGATTATCCGCAGCCAAGATGAACAGAAGGGAGATAAAGGGCATCCCTAACGTAATCCAATCGAAGAGTGGAAAAACTCAGTCGGACTCCCATTGAAGCATAATCTTATCAAGTAACAAAAAAAAAAGTAAGACCTACTTTACCTTTCAGTACATGTTCATTGCTGTGCAGTTGATGGATAAGCGATTGTCTTCACTCGCCAAAGGTCATGGCTTCCTTTATTGAATTAATTGGAGCATGATATGAAGTAATGGTGGTGGTTGTTTCCATATCATCTTTCTCAAACGTCAGCGAATGTTTGATCATCTTGTCCAGCATGCCAAGAATCTTTTGATAGACTTCTCGCAGTCTGAAGTCGATAAAAAGTCTTGAGGATCAGAGATTTCGGCGGAAACCCTTCAACGCTTAAGTCAATGCTTTGGGCAACAGCCGTAAGCTTAAGAAAGCTCGAAAAATAGAGAGACTTAGAGAAGAGCTCTCTGTGAGCAAGAATGAGCGTGTGTTCTTTTGGATTGTTGGGTTACTTGGTTGGGGATCTCTATTATCCATTTTATTCATTTTTAGCCTCCGTGTGGCTTGCTTGAAAAGCTTGAAACTTTATCTTTTAGTGAAGGAATAAGTCACGTGGAGCCTCATGATGGATCATGACTTTTAGGGCTCATCTGGTTAAGTTGTTAGGGTATCATGATGACTGATGACTTTTATGGATGAAATCAGGACTGATATATGTGGGACTTAAGTGTTTACCATTTGTCATAGCATTTAAAATGATGATAATAAAAGTGAAACTTATTTTTTAGTTATATATCATAGCTACAGACATTATTTCATTAAAAATGAATGGCTATTTGATTATTTTGTATCATTTTCCATGTAGACTTCTACGTACGTAAATCTCTTTGCGTTCTATGCCTATCTATCATGTCACTACGAATGTCCTTCTGCATGCATGGAATCAATGAGTGCAACGTGATCATCATGAAAAGCAGCTGATAGTCGAGGCATGGAGTGGGAGCTGAAGCTGGCGAGTTGGAGCCGCAGAGGCGTCCGAATGGAGGCCGTGGAGCTTGGCTCATTCCCGAAGCTAAACATAGCTATTCCTCTCCGCCACGTTATCATCCTCTTTAAATACCAAGAGAGGACAAGACCCGGCTGTATGTATTAAATGCTAAGGGAGGGGATTATAAAAGTGATGTCATCCATGGGAGCCCACGTCTCACCATCTCCTTCAAAGGACTGACGACGTAGTTATTACTCAAACGGCAATCACCCCTCACGGCTTCCTCGGGACACAGTTGACAATACAGTAGAAGCATTAGATCGAATCAGTGCACGGTCGTGCCCACAGTCATCAGGTCTATCGAGTAAAGTTATTAATTTTATTTAAATTTATTTTATTTTAATTTATAAAATAAAATATTTTAATATCCAATCGTTTTGATGCTTCGTTTCAATATATATATATATATATATATATATATATAAATTTATTTATAATTTATATTCTTCATAAATAATAATAATAACATAAAAATAAAAAATTTAATGTATTATTTGATAGAAAAAATATTATCATGGATAAGTGTATGAGATAGAGTTTGTCCCCTGACTAGCTATTCCCTTGGCTATCCCATTGATCATATCAAATGCAAAAAGGTAAATCCATATGATAACTTTTTTTTGCTTTATTTGAAGGGATAACCAGCTATTCCTGCATTTTTAGGAAATAAATTGAGGAAATCCCATGGTTAACCATGGTTAACATGAATTATCCTTTTGGTTAACTTTATTCCCAGCTATCCCTTATAGTTATGGCTTTTGAGAATAAGAGGGATATCCCCTCTTAACCTGGATATCCCCTCTTATCCCTATTTCAAACACTACCTAAGTTTTTAAAAGATATGCCGTGCAACTGAAAGAAAAGGGATAGAATAACTAAGGTTTATATATATATATATATATATATATATATATATATTAAAATGGTCCTGAAAGATTTAACAATTCACAAATTGGTTTCAAAACATATTTTGTCAAAAGGCCAAACACGCTGAAACGCACCGAAATGGCCAAAAAATCTCCCGAAGCAAAACGTAAAGCTCATCTTTTCGGATAAGCCACCGAAACGAAACGTTTCGGCCGAAACGGTCGAAACGAAACGTGAAACGGTCGAAATTGACAACTTTGCCATCAAGCCCTCATGAAAAGTGGGCCGAGTCTAGATGCGGCTGGGAGCTGGTCGAGGCCGAAACTGGGAGTAGAGGCTTGTCCGCGATCGGGAGTGGGACAGTCAGCTGCGCTGTCACATACCTTAGAAGTCGGGGCCGACAGAAATAGGGTTGCCTAGGAAGACCGCTGTTTGTGGCCGAGAATCTATTCAGAAATTGATCACCCAGGAATTAGGCCGCCTAGGAATTGGACCGTTTAGGAATTGGATCGTTCAGGAATTGGGCCGCCCAGGAATTAGGTTGCCTAGAAATTAGGCCTCCTAGGAATTGGACCGTCCAAGAATTAGGCCACCTAGGAATTGGACCATCCGGGAATTGGCCGCCCAGGAATTAGGCCGTCCTATCGAGGCCAAGCCCAGACACGATCATAATTGCCCATGGGGTCAACTGCCCCATCAGATGCCCCCCACACTCCTTGTGCTTGTGTGCCCTGCACCAGCCAAGCTAAAGGAGTGTAGAACTTTTTACCTATGCACTTGTCTCCTTTTTTTTTTTTGCTAACTTGTATGGACATTTGCATGTTCTCTTTGGCTAGGTAAGGGCAGCTAGCAATCCTCTCCTAATGCGGAGTCTGAAAGTAGGAGTCCGTCAACTATGAACTGGGGTTGATCTCTTCCGCTGTGAGCTGACTTGGGGCTTCTAACTGGCCGTTAGCCGCTGAGGCAAATATAAAGCCGCTGAGGCTGATAGAGCCGCTAGGGCTGCAATAAAAACATTAAGGTTATAATAATGCCGCTGAGGCAGATATAAGGCCGTTGGGGCAGATATAAGGCCCTGAGGCTTGAAATAAAATTGCCTTGGGGTTTGCGGTCGGTCCGGGTGTTGACTTTGGAGCCGCTGGAACTATAGGACTTGAACCGCCTCGGAGGTTTCTCGCGCCGATCCGGGGGTGTCCTTATGATCATGGGGCCACCACGGTCATTTTAAAAATTCCTTGGGGGTCGCATGGCCGGCGTGGGAGTTTGACTCGGGGCCGCCGAGACTATAGGACTTGAACCGCCTCGGATGTTTCTCGTGCTGGTCCGGGGGTGTCCTTATAATCGCGGGGCCACCGAGAAGCTACCTTGGCGGTTGCTCGGCTGGCCTGAGTGGTTATTGAAAAGTTGAATGAAAAGAGACTTTTTTCAAAGTGCAGTGTACTTAGCTTTCGTAGCTTTTTTGCCTTTGCATCGTGTTTGGTGTCGACATCGATTACAAGCTTGAGAGCTTTTTCTTTGAAGAAATTTCTCCTTCTGCTGAGTTGATGACCTACCCCTCAGGGAACTATGTCGATTGAAGGGGGGAGGTACCCGTGCCAAAATTTGAGAGCAGCTAGAACAGAATCCGTTGGAGGTCCTGGGCTCGGTTTGGCTCTTGGATGCAGTAAGGAGAAAGAGAGAGAGGCAGAGAGGGGGTAGGTAGAGTCAACAGTCAAAGCCTTTGTCCTTACCTCCCAACTTGCAATAATAGCACTAGCACCTCCTAGCTTACCACTATCAGGAAATAAAATGCCCCTAAATGCCCAAGTTGACTGGCCATGGACAATGTCTCAAGTTCGTCCATCCTAGAATCATTCTGCCACTAACACCTTCATTTAGGGGGCTTCAAGGTGCTTTTACTACTTAATCCGCTGGGATGCCTCCCAGCATAACTATAATTAATAAAAGTCTAAGTACTTGCCACCACGCAAAGGTTTGCAATTTAGTGTCACAGAGCTATCTTTTCTTTAGTGCCCTCCGTGTGAAGTCTGCTTTGTCAACGTGATTATATTTCTGTGCATGACTTAGGAGCTCGGCGTAGAAGCTAGGAGGCTTCTTTTCTAGTGAATAAGTAAAGCGGGAGTGGCAAAGTCCCTGCTTTAGGGCCAAAATGGCCACAACATCATCGAGGTAATAAACTTCCATAGCAGCCATCCTAAAACGGACCACAAAATCCTTTAGGGGTTCTCCATCCTTTTGTCGGATGGAGAACAAGCTATCTGCCATTCGGGGAATCCTTCGACAAGCGTCAAAGTGTGTCAAGAAAGCCAAAACTACACATAAAAGGGTATTAGTCGTCCCTTGAATTTGCATTAGAGCCTTGTAGCTTTTGAGGTGGTCAAGTGGATCCATGGTGCCCTCGAACAGATCCAACTGAGGAAGGCGGAAGCTGAAAGGAACGGGCTCTTCCATAATACGACGAGTGAGGGGTGGATGAGTGTTGTAGTCCACCTCTGATTGATTGTTGAGCCTCTGACTGAGCTCCTTCAGCCGCCGGTGTTGTTCATCCAGATACCTCTTCATCTCATGATTAAGTCCTCCCCATATGACTCGGAAAATGAGTAAGAGGAGGAGTTATGCCGCTGATAATGCTTCTGCTTGGGTTCCTTCCCGTGTTGCCATCGGGGAGAGGGACTGATCGAGCGAAAGGCTGGAGACCGCAGTCTTTTGAAAGCTTCACGGTGGTGGTGCTTAGGTGAAGCATGAAGATGGTGAGCCTCTCTTTGAGGAGATTTCCATGGGTGGATCGTTGGCTAATTGGTGCAGCTATCACAGGCGATGCGAGAGGCTTGGGCTGCTACTGAGTGGCCACCGAGCGTTGCTTCTGCAGCTCATGAATTGAGCTCAGGGAGACAGAGCTCTACTTCCTTTAGCGCGTCCCCATCTACCTGGCGCTCCAATCCATTGTTGCCAGTTCACCATCCTCGAATGTCCACAAGCGTCCGGTCGCCTTCTTCGGCGTGCTAAGGATCTTCCAGCGGACTTCTCGCTGTTTGAAGCCTGCAAAAAGTTCCGAGGACTGAAGATTCCAGTAGAGACCCTCCGATGCTCAAGTCAGTGCTCTGGATAACAGTCGTGAGCTTGAGGAAGCTCGAAAAAGAGAGAGAGATGCTTAGAGAAGAGCTCTCTGTGAGCAAGAATGAGCATGTGTTGTTGTGGGTTGTTGGGTTTACCTGGTCGGGGATTCCTCTTGTTGGGAATTATGTCCTAAAGCTAACCAACTAACATGTAGATGATTGTGCAAGTTGTAAATATATATGAATTATAAATTAATAAAATATTTATTTGGTAGTTCATCACATCGCATCTTTCTGAAATAAATTCTTTTGTGATGGATCCTTAGAACCATAATCTATTCAATAAAGAGAGGGTTTATTGAGTTGTTCTTAAAATAGTCGCGACCAAATGATATATAGTTATAGGACAACTATGTATCAAGTAAAGGTCGTTGTATGTTATATGGGTTAGTTGTCCTCTTTACCAAGGAGTATGGTAACACTGGTATGACATGCAGGTGAGGTGTATGACATCTCACTGAACATGACCAATTGCGGAACACTCTTCTGCCAAGAAGTGTTCGTGAAGGGATATGGATATAAGTGTTCCTCTTACCTGAGATCACCATGGTAGCTTGCAAGCAACCTACTATACTTTGGTGCCGGATTACCTGATTTTTAATCCAGTGACAAAGGTTTCTGGGTGGAGTAAAGTACTTGTGGAGCAGTGAGTGAATCAAGATGGATTGACCCCTCAAATAGTTTGGAATAATGTCTCACTGTGTTTCAATTTAGCAAAACCTTGACCAGGGTAGTCCTTGTGAGAAGTCATAGGACTTGTGAAGATTGAGACACTTTACGGATGAGTGATTAAGGGTTGGCAGTTAAAACCTAAGTCATTGAGTTGAGGGTCAAAGGGAAATTATATGGTAACCATATGCCAGAGGTTCTTGATTGTTGCTCTGCAACCTTTGGCCTATCCGACGTCGGTGTCATTGCTAGATGGCGACTTTGATTAGTATTGGAAGTGTTTGGCTTAGTGTTCGAACCTATGGGGTCACACAACATAGGAGATTCTACCCGACCGGATGATTGAAAACTAAATGTTAGTAAATTAATTGAAGAATTAAATTGGTAATACGATTGCTGGCTAGCTCAATTTGATTGAGCTATGAATATCTGGGTCAAATCAAATGGGATTTGGTTTGGCCTCAAATTTAGGTAAGCCTAATGTTAACATTCTTATCGGTTTAAATTCAAATTATGAATTTGAATTTCAAACTATTTTAATTTCAAATTTGAAGTTTGAATTTTGAATTTAAAATTTTAAGTTTGAATTTAAAATGGATGTTAATGACCTCTCCCTAATTACCCCTCATTCATTATCTTCTAACCTTTTTTATTTTTAACTGAAAAAATGAAGAGGAAGATGAAGAGTTTCTTCCTTAAATTTTAACATTTTGGTTTTCCTTAAATTTTAACCTTTTCGGTTTTTAACTGAAAAAGAAGATGAAGATGAAGGGTTTGTTCCTTATCTTTAAGAAACATTGAAAAAAAAAGACATGGAGATGAGAAGTTTTTAGGGTGAAAGGGATTCTGGCTATAAAGTTTGGGATAAAATGTTTCCTCTATACATACATCCTTTTGACAATTTCAAGAGCACACAAGAAGAAATTTCATCGTCGAAGCCTAGGAGAGGAGCTAGCACTCTGAAGAGGCTGGTCAAGACCAGAACCCCGTTGTGGATCACCTATAGAGGCCATACACCTTTGTTTGGCTTACAGAAGTTGTACCTACCACCGCCTTTTATTGCTGTGGTTATTAAGCATCCAAAGGTAAAAAATTCAATAGTTATTGGTGACTTAGATGATCTAAGATACTAGGTCACAAACATAGATATGATCTATGTTATTTATATTTACATAGATTTGATATGTATACCTTTTACATAGATTTGATCTATGTACTTTTTTTATATCTTTATATATAATTTTATATATTGATCTGTTGTAGGCTGATATTGGATTAGATCCAATATCTTATTACTTCGTTGCATATTTATTTTAGAAAATTTTAAAATGCATATTTGTAGCCTACAAAAGGTAAACTTAAAATGGTATCAAAGCCTAGTTTGTGTTCTTAGTTTCTATTGTGCTCTACTCTGGGATGGTCCAATGGAGGAGGCTACTGGTAGTACCCTGGATTATTGTGCCCAATGAGCATCTGGTAGGATATCAGGGATGCACCAATGAGGGAGGCTATTGGTAGTACCTCGGTGTGTGGGTATCCAACTACCCATGACTCGGAGAGTGCAATAGGCTGCTGAGAGCACTTGAAGGCTGATTTGGTAGGAAGCCAAGTACTTGGATTGGGTGGATTCACAAGGCCATCCGGTCATAGGAGAGAAGTAGGGTTTAAAGACCTTCTCTTTTTCATTTATGGGGTCTCCTATGGCGTGAAGGGATGCCACTTGTATCATGACCCATGAAGAAGAAAAGTGAAGAGAATATAGATTAAAATTTTTTAATCTCATTTTTGGATAGTATGATCATAAATTATTTTAATTTTTGTAAAATTTATTTTACATGTTAAATTAAAATTGTTTCAATTTAAGAGTTTATTGAATTTAATTGAGAAATTAAATGGTCTTCAATGACAAAGATATCTAGAAATATGATTTGAAGATCTTAAGTCATTTGTATAAGTTTTAAGGGTCATGAATTAGCTTGAGTTAGATCCTTAATTGGGTTAGACCTAAGTTTAGATAATTGGACTAAAAGAAAACTTAAATCTAATCAAAGTTGAGTTAAGTTATATTCTTTTTTTATCTCTCTAATTAGTTAGATTGATTAGTTCATAAATCTAAATGGACCTGATTTGTGGCTCAGTGGTGAGCCCAAGTCTTTAAGCTAATCTAATCAAATCTGATGAACCCATCCCATGATCTCACTTACCTGTATGATGTAGTCGATCAGAATTGATTGGGTAGCTCAATGATTCAAGTTAGCTCATATTATCTATGGTGAATCAATATGACTGATTTAGGTACCCATAGACTAATTATTCATGAACCCTTTTACAAGTTAGTGGGAGGATTCTTGATTATGGTCCATGTGTTCTCTTTCATATGTCACACTTTAATGTGAAACCCTCTAAATTTTTAGGTCCTTAAAAAGATAAAGTTATGGGGATAACTAAGTCTTAGCCTCCCATTAATTGGATGATAATGGGTCCAATAGTTGGATGATCATTGGCAGACCCAAAGGTCGCAGGCTATTGGAATTGCCAATCCTAATATGATGGCTCAATGTAACACTCTTAACGGTAGTCAGGTGGGCCGGCCAAAGTCAGGCTTGACTATTCGTTGGTTAGAAGCATTGAATTTTATCATGTTAATGGTTAGACCTAATTAGGACCTTCAATAAGAGGCCCAAAGGCTGATTGAAGTACACTCTAGGGCGAAATTAATTACTAGAAGTTACTTGGAGAAGTAATCGGTTAAAGAACCTACCTTTAGATGTGCATGGGTGAGCCGGCCAAAGTCGGCTCATGTATTATCTATTGGATTCTAGTACCCACTAAGGGATTAAGAGTAATTCCTCGGATTGGAGGTAGAGGCTGCCAGTCTGAATAAAATAGTGGGAGGGCCTTTAGACTAAAGTCCATGTCTTTAGGATAATAATTCATATACAATAATAGATTTTGGTTTTTCTTTCAGATAATGTCTACCAACTTGTCGCTCCGTTCGTTGCTTGATAATAAAAAACTTAAGGGTCCCAACTTTGATAGCTGGTATCGAAGGCTCAGGATTATCCTAGAGCATGAACGGATCCTTTATGTGATAACGGATCCAACACCTGAAGTCCCTGCTCCTAATGCTCAGGGTTTGGTCAGGGATACTTATCAGAAGTGGCTCTCTGATCGGACCACTGTTCGATGCGTAATGCTAGCAGTGATGAACGATGAGTTTAGTCAAATTTGAGGAAGCCCAGCCAGAGAAAATTTTTCAAAAGTTGAAGGAATCCTTTAGGACACTGACGACATTGAGAGGTACAAGGTCTCTTGTGCCATCTACAATGCGCGGATGCGTAATGGAGCCTCGGTCACTGATCATGTGTTGTATATGATCGAGATGATTGAATGCTTAGGCAAACTCGGTTCCTTTGCATGAACAATTTGGGAAAGATGCGATACTGAACTCCTTGCCTCTTCCTATCTTGACTTTCTTGATCATTATAGAATGAATAAGCTTGCTGTAAACTACCATGGTTTACTTGGTTTACTGCAAACTTATGAGAAAGATCACCAGCTCAATAAAGGATGGTGATTTTAGTGGGAGGTTCTTTGAAGGTCATCGTCCCTTTAAGAAAGGAAAAAAGAAAAATAAAAGAAGAAGGTGCAAAATATGGAACCAATCAGCTAAAAAGGTTAAAGCTGATCAGAGTAAGGCAGAGTGCTTCTTTTGCAAGAAGCAAGGTTATTGGAAGAGGAGTTGTCTTCTATATATTGCATCCCTTAACTCAGACAGGTCCAAGAAGAGGAAATAGCAAGGAAATGCTAAACAAGGTATTTATATGATAACGCCTTGTAATTTCTCTATCTATGATACTACTAATTGGGTATTGGATACCAAAAGTCCAATTCAGGACTTCAAGTTAGTAGAAGATTCGAGGACGGTGAGAGATTCTTAAACGTGAGAAATGGAAGCCAAGTTCTATCCTGGCATTGGGAGTTGCCAAACTTGTTTTTGAGTCTTGTACAATCATTTTAAATGAATGTCATTATTATCCATCTTTCATTTTAAATGTCATTTCTGTAGGCCAATTGGCCATGTCTGGTTATCAACTATCAATAAAGAATAAAATTTGCAAAATCATTATGAATGGTTCTGTTGTGATGAATGGATCTATGAGTAATGGCATATATGTACTATCGCTACCTGTTAGTGTAATGTATACATCTAGCAAATGCCCTATGATAAACTATATCAGTAATGCTTACCTTTGGCACTGCCGGCTAGGTCATATTAATAAGAACATGATAAACAGGTTGAGACAAGAAGGTCTACTTGAAGTTAATGATTTCGAATCATTACCAACCTATGAATCTTGTCTTATGGGTAAAATGACCAAATCATCTTTTAGTGAAAAAATGAATGGGCCAATGAAATTCTAAGTCTGGTACATACCGATGTATGCGGACCTATGAATGTTAGTGCCAGGGGTGGGTATAATTATTTTATTACGTTTATAAATATCTTTCGAGGTATGGTTATATTTCTTGATGAGACATAAGTCTAAATCGTTTGAAATGTTCAAACGATATCGTAATGAAGTAGAAAAACAAACCGGAAAGTTTATCAAAACCCTTCGATCAGATCGAGGTGGTGAATATCTTTCCAGTGAGTTTCTAACATATCTTGAGGAGAATGAGATTCTCTCTCAATGGACACCTCCTGGGACACCTCAGTTAAATGGAGTGTTTAAAAGGAGGAATCGAACCCTGTTAGACATGGTTCGGTCCATGATGGGCTTTGCTTCTCTGCCGATCTCCTTTTGTGTTATGCTTTAGAGTCAGCTTGTTATCTTTAAATAGGATTCTAAGTAAGTCCGTTAACAAAACACCATATGAGATATGGACTGGTGTAAGCCAATACTCTCACACCTTCGGGTCTGGGGCTACTCGGCTTATGTTAAACATTTGGAAACAGATAAGCTTGGACCTAGGTCTGACCGATGCCTATTTATAGGATATCCAAAAGAGTCTAAGGGATATTACTTTTACTTGCTTGAAGAACAAAAGTTACTCACCAGTCTTAGGGCTATCTTTTTAGAAAAGAGTTCCTTGGTGAAGGAACTGGAGCTACTAAGATTGAACTTAGTAAAGTTTAACAAGGAGAAAAACCGACACACTTAAGAGAAAATATAGAAGCGGATTTGATTAGATCAAACCCAGAGCCTATATAAGAACCATTAAGGAGATCTAGTAGAGTACTACTTTAACCGGATAGATACTATGGTTTCTTGGTCCGGGATGATGATTCTATGAACTCGATGAGAACAATGAGGATCCGATCACCTATATAGATGCAATGCAGAGGTTTGACTCTGAGAAATGGTTAGAAGCCATGAAATCCGAAATGAAGTCTATGGAAATAAAAATGTATGGACATTGGTTAATCCACCGAAGGGATAAAACTTATTGGGTGCAAATGGATTTTCAAAAGGAAAAGAGGTGCAGATGGGCAGGTAGAGACCTATAAAGCCCGTCTGGTTGCCAAGGGATATCGTCAACGTTATGGTATAGACTATGACGAGATATTTTCTCTGTGGCAATGCTCAAATCCATTCGAATTATGTTTGCTTTAACAGCATACTTTGATTATGAAATCTGGCAAATGGATGTCCGAACAGCTTTTCTGAATGGTGAGCTGGAAGAGGAGGTGTATATGATAAAATCTGAAGGTTTCACAATCATAGATGAGTCAAAAGTGTGCAAGCTTCAAAGATCTATTTATGGATTGAAGCAGGCATCTCAGAGTTGGAACATGCAGTTTGATAAATGTATCAAGACGTATGGTTTCGTTAGAAACAGAGAAGAACCTTGCATTTACAAATGGGCTAATGGTTTTGTGGTTGTATTCCTTGTATTGTATGTGGATGACATTCTCTTAATCGGAAATGACATCCTAGCACTACAGGGAATAAAGGTCTGGTTATCATCTCAATTCTCTATGAAGGAATTGGGTGAAGCCTCTTATATATTTGGTATGAAAATCTATAGAGATAAATCTAAGAGGCTTCTGGGATTATCCCAATCTACGTATATAGACACTGTGTTAAAACNTCCCTCCCGTCGTAATCTCTCCTCTCGGTAATCCCTTCCCCTTTCGGATTTCTGGCATGCACCAAACGCAACCTAAGAGGTTTCTGCGATTATCCCAATCTAGGTACATAGACACTGTGCTAAAACGGTTCAGCATGAAGAATTTCAAGAAAGGCTATCTCCCAATATACCATAAAATTTCTCTCTCCAAAAGGATTATGCGACAACTCCTAAGAAAAGAGAGCATATGAGTAGGATTCTATATGCTTCGACAGTGGGTTCTATCATGTATGCTATGACATGTACTAGACCAGACATGGCATACTCACTAGGGGTAGTGAGCAGATACCAGTCTGACCCAGGTGACGCTCATTGGAAAGTAGTGAAGACTATTCTTAAGTATTTGCAAAATACTAAGGACCAATGGCTAATTTATGGAGAACCTGACTTAAAACTTATGGGATATACTGACTCCAGTTTTTAGTTAGATAGGGATGACAGTAAGAGTATGTCAGGATTTATTTTTACCCTAAATGGAGAAGTGATCTGCTAGAAAAGTTTCAAGCAGCACACTTTGACGGACTCCATTTGCGAGGCAAAATATATTGCAGCATCGGATGCAGCAAAAGAAGCTGTATGGTTGTGAAAGTTCCTAGAAGAACTGGAAGTGACACCTTCTCTGGATGGTCCTATTTCGGTGTACTATGAAAACACCGGAGCCATTGCTCAAGCCAAAGAGCCGAAGTCCCATCAATGCACCAAACATATTCTGTGCTGTTATCACCTTGTACGAGAAATCGTGGAGCGAGGTGACATCGACCTTCAGAAGATTAATGGAAAGGAGAACCTAGCCGACCCATTCACTAAAGCTCTCGGAATCAAAGAATTTGATGACCATAAATGGAAGATGGGTATTAGATACTATTCTAAGTGGCTTTAGTCCAAGTGAGAGTTATTGGAAATTGTGTCCTAAAGTCAATCAACTAACATGTAGATGATTATGCAAATTATAATATATATAAATTATTAATTAATAAAATATTTATTTGGTAGCTCATCACATCGCATCTTCTGAAATAAATTCTTTTGTGATGGAGTCCTTAGAACCATAATCTATTCAATAAAAAGAGGGTTTATTGAGTGGTTCTTAAAATAGTCACGACCAAATGATATATGGTTATAGGACAACTATGTATCAAGTAAAGGTCATTGTATGTCATATGGATTGGTTGTTCTCTTTACCAAGGAGTGTGGTAAAACTAGTATGACATGCAGGTAAGGTGTATGACATCTCACTGAACGTGACCAATCTGCGGAATACTCTTCTGCCAAGAAGTATTCGTGAAGGGATATGGATATAAGTGTCCCTCTGACCTGAGATCACCATGGTAGCTTGCAAGTAACCTACTATACTTTGGTGCTGGATTATCTGAATTTTTAATCCAGTGACAGAAGGTTTTTGGATGCAGTAAAGTACTTGTGGAGCAGTGAGTGAATCAAGATGGGATTGACCCCTCCAAATAGTTTGAAATAAATGTCTCATTGTATTTTAATTTAGCAAAACCTTGGCCAGGGTAGTCCTTGTGAGGAGTCACAAGACTTGTGAAGATTGAGACACTTTATGAATGAGCTGATTAAAGGTTGGCAGTTAAAACCTAAGTCATCTTGAGCATTGAGGGTCAAAGGAATAAATTATATGGTATCCATATGCCAGAGGTTCTTGATTATTGCTCTGCAACCTTTGGCCTATCCGGACGTCGGGTGTTATTGCTAGATGGTGACTTCGATTAGTATTGGAAGTATTCCAGTGCTACCGGCTTAGTATTCAAACCTATGGGGTCACACATCATAGGGGATTCTACCTGACTGGATGATTGAGAAACTAAATGTTAGTAAATTAATTGGAAGATTAAATTGGCAATACGATTGCTAGTTAGCTCAATTTGATTGAGCTATGAATATCTGGGTCAAATCAAATGGGATTTGGTTTGGACTCAAATTTAGGTAAGCCTAATGTTAACATCCTTACATGTTTAAATTCAAATTATGAATCTGAAATTCAAACTATTTTAATTTTAAGTTTGAAGTTTGAATTTTAAATTCAAAAATTTAAGTTTGAATTTAAAATAGATGTTAATAACCTCTCCCTAATTATCCCTCATTCATTATCTTCTAACCCTTTTTCAGGTTTTAAATGAGAAAGGAGATGAAGAGTTTCTTTCTTAACTTTCAACCCTTTTCAGTTTTTGGTTGAAAAGAAGATGAAGGTTTCTTTTATCTTTCAAGAAACGTTGGAAAAGGAAAAGATAAGGAGATGAAAAGTTTTTAGGGTAAAAGAGATTCTGGCTATAAAGCCGGGGGCAAAATGTTTCCTCAAAATATATACACCCATGAGCACCTTGGTGTTATAAAGAAGAAATCTCATCATCGAAGCCTTGGAGAGGAACTAGCACGAAGAGGCTGGTCAGGACCAGAACCCTAGTGTGGATCACCTGTAGAGGCCATATACTTTTGTATGGCTTGCAGAAGTTATACCTACCTCCGCCTTCTATTGTTGTGTGAGTTATTAAGCATCAAAAGGTAAAAGATTCAATAGTTACTGGTGACTTAGATATGATCTAAGACACTAGGCCATAAACATAGATATGATCTATGTTATTTATTTTTACATAGATTTGATATGTGTGCCTTTTTACATATATTTGATTTATGTACTTTTCTTTTATATATTTATATATATATATTTTATATATTGATCCTGTTGTAAGCTGATATTGGATTAGATCCAATATCTTATTGCTTTCGTTGCTTATTTGTTTTAAAATTTTAAAATGCATACCTGTTGCCTACAAATAGATTAACTAACAATGGTATCAGAGCATGGTTTGTGTTCTTAGTTTCTATCGTGCTCTAACTCTGGGATGGTCCATGGGGAAGGCTACTGGTAGTATCCCGGATCATTGTGTCCAACAAGTGTCTGGTAGGGATATTAGGGATACACCAATGAGGAAGGCTACTGGTAGTACCTCGATGCATGGTGCCTAACTACCCATAACTCGGAAAGTGCAATAGACTGCTGAGAGCACTTGAAGGTGATTTGGTAGGAAGCCAAGTACTTGGATTGGGTGGATTCACAAGGCCATCCGGTCATAGGAGAGAAGTAGGGTTTAAAGACCTTCTCTTTTCCATTCAATGGGATCTTTGATGGCATGTAGGGGTGCCACTTGTATCATGACCCATAAATAAGAAAAGTGAAGAGAATATAGATTAAAATTGTTTTAATCTCATTTTGAATGGTATGATCATAAATTATTTTAATTTTTATAAAATTTATTTTATATATTAAATTAAAATTATTTCAATTTAAGAGTTTATTGAATTTAATTAAGAAATTAAATTATCTTAAATGACAAAGATATCTAGAAATATGATTTCAAGATTTTAAGTCATTTGCATAAGTTTTAAGGGTCATGATTTGCTTGAGTTAGATCCTTAATTGGGTTAGATCTAATCAAAATTTGAGTTAAGTTACATTCTTTTTTATCTCTCTAATTAGTTAGATTGATCAGTTCATAAATCTAAATGGACCTGATTTGTGGCTCAATAGTGAGCCCAAGTCTTTAAGCTAATCTAATCAAATTTGATGAACCCATCCCATGATCTCACTTACCTGTAAGATGTGGTCGATCAGAATTGATTGGGTAGCTCAATGATTCAAGTTAGCTCATGTCACCTAGAGTGAATCGGTATGACTAATTTAGGTACCCATGGACTAATTATTCATGAACCCTTTTACAAGTTAGTGGGAGGATTCTTGATTATGGTCCATGTGTTCTCTTTCATATGTCACACTTTAATGTGAAACCCTCTAAATTTTTAGGTCCTTAAAAAGATAAAGTTATGGGGATAACTAAGTCTTAGCCTTCCATTAATTGGATGGTAATGGGTCCAATAATTGGGTGATCATTGGCAGACCCAAAGGTCGAATGTTCATCAAGCTATTGGAATTGTCAATCCTAATATGATGGCTCAATGTGACTCTCTTAACGGTTGCTAATCCTAATATGATGGCTCAATGTGACTCTCTTAATGGTAGTCAGGTGGGTCAGCCAAAGTCGGGCTTGACCATTCATTGGTTAGAAGCATTAAATTTTATCATGTTAATGGTCGAACCTAACTAGGACCTTCAATAGGACGCCCAAAGGCCGATTAAAGTGCATCCTGGGGCAAAATTAATTACTAGAAATTACTTGGAGAAGTAATCGGTTAAAGAACCTACCTTTAGATACATGGGTGAGCCGGCGAAAGTCGGGCTCATGTATTGTCTATTGAATTCTAGTACCCACTAAGGGATTAAGAGTAATTCCTCGGATTGGAGGTATAGGCTGCCAGTTTGAATAAAATAATGGAAGGGCCTTTAGACTAAAGTCCATGTCTTTAGGATAATAATTCATATACAATAATAGGTTTTTGATTTTTCTTTCAGATAATGTCTACCAACTTGTCGCTCCATTTGTTGCTTGATAATGAAAAACTTAAGGGTCCCAACTTTGATAGCTGGTATCGAAGGCTCAGGATTGTCCTGGAGCATGAACGGATCCTTTATGTGATAACGGATCCAGCACCTGAAGTCCCTGCTCCTAATGCTTGGGATTCGGTCAGGGATGCTTATCACAAGTGGCTCTCTAATTGGACCACTGTTCGATGTGTAATGCTAGCAGCGATAAACGACGAGTTCAGTCGCAAATTTAAGAAAGCCCAGCCAGAGAAAATTCTTCAAAAGTTGAAGGAATCCTTTGGGACACCAGATGACGTTGAGAGGTACAAGGTCTCTTGTGCCATCTACAACACGCAGATGCGTGATGGAGCCTCAGTCACTGATCATGTATTGTACATGATCGAGATGATTGAACGCTTGGGCAAACTCAGTTGTCCCTTGCATGAACAACTTGGGAAGATGCGATACTAAACTCCCTGCCTCCTTCTTATCTTGACTTTCTCAACCATTATAGAATGAATAAGCCTGTTGTAAACTACCATGGTTTACTGCAAACTTATAAGAAAAATCACCAGCTCAATAAAGGGGTAGTGAATTTAGTGGGAGGTTCTTTAGGAGGTCATCGTCCCTTTAAAAAAGGGAAAAAGAAAAATAAAAGGAAGAAGGTGCAAAATGCTGGAACCAGTCGGGCTAAAAGGTTAAAGCTGATCAGAGTAAGGCGGAGTGCTTCTTTTGTAAGAAGCAGAGTCATTGGAAGAGGAACTGTCCTCTATATATTGCATCCCTTGACTCGGACAGGTCCAAGAAGAGGAAACAGCAAGGAAATGCTGAACAAGGTATTTATATGATAACGCCTTGTAATTTCTATGATACTACTAATTGGGTATTGGATACCAAAAGTCCAATTCACATATGCAATTCTTTGTATGGACTTCAAGTTAGTAGAAGATTCGAGGATGGTGAGAGATTCTTAAACGTGGAAATGGAAGTCAAGTTCCAGTCCTGGCATTGGGAGTCGTCAAACTTGTTTTTGAGTCTTGTACAATCATTTTAAATAAATATCATTATTGTTCATCTTTCATTTTAAATGTCATTTCTATAGGCCAATTGCCATGTCTGGTTATGAACTATCAATAAAGAATGACATTTGCAAAATCATTATGAATGATTCTATTGTGATGAATGGATATATGAGTAATGGCATATATGTACTATTGCGACCTGTTAGTGTAATATATACATCTAGCAAATGCTCTAGGATAAACGATATCAGTAATGCTTACCTTTGGCACTGCCGGCTAGGTCATATTAACAAGAACAGGATAAACAGGTTGAGACAAGAAGGTCTACTTGAGGTTAATGATTTTGAATCATTACCAACTTGTGAATCTTGTCTTATGGGTAAAATGACCAAATCATCTTTTAGTGAAAAAGGTGAATGGGCCAATGAAATTCTAACTCTGGTACATACTGATGTATGCGGACCTATGAATGTCAGTGCCAGGGGTGGGTATAATTATTTCACTACATTTATAGACAATCTTTCGAGGTATGGTTATATATTCTTGATGAGACATAAGTCTGAATCGTTTGAAATGTTCAAATGATATCGTAACGAAGTAGAAAAATAAACTGAAAGTTTATCAAAACCCTTCTATCAGATTGAGGTGGTGAATATCTTTCCAGTGAGTTTCTAACATATCTTAAGGAGAATGAGATTCTCTCTCAATGGATACCTCCTGAGACACCTCAGTTAAATGGAGTATCTGAAAGGAGGAATCGAACCCTATTAGACATGGTTTAGTCCATGATGTGCTTTGCTTCTCGATCTATCTTCTTTTGGGGTTATGCTTTAGAGTTAGCTTGTTATCTTTTAAATAGGATCCCAAGTAAGTCCGTTAACAAAACACCATATGAGATATGGATTGGGCATAAGCCGATACTCTCACACCTTCGAGTCTAAAGTTGCCCGGCTTATGTTAAACGTTTGAAAACAGATAAGCTTAGACCTAGGTCTAAGGGGTATTACTTTTACTTGCTGAAGAACAAAAGTTATTCGTCAGTCTTAGGGCTATCTTTTTAGAAAAGGAGTTCTTTGGTAAAGGAACTGAAGCTACTAAGATTGAACTTAGTGAAGTTCAACAAGAAAAAAATCGACACACTTAAGAGACAATATAGAAGCGGATTTGATTAGATCAAACCCAGAGCCTATACAAGAATCATTAAGGAGATCTAGTAGGGTACTACGTTAACCAGATAGATACTATGGTTTCTTGGTTCGAGATGACGATCCTATTGAACTCGATGAGAACAATAAGGATTTGATCACTTATATGTATGCAATGCAGAGGTTTGACTATGAGAAATGACTAGAAGCCATGAAATCCGAAATGAAGTCTATGGAAATCAACAATGTATGGACATTGGTTGATCCACCCGAGGGGATAAAACCCGTTGGGTGCAAATGGATTTTCAAAAGAAAAGAGGCACAGATGGGCAGATAGAGACCTATAAAGTCCGTCTGGTTGCCAAGGGATATTGTCAATGTTATGGTATAGACTATGACGAGATATTTTCTCCTGTGGCAATGCTCAAATCCATTCGGATTATGCTTGCTTTAGTAGCACACTTTGATTATGAAATATGGCAAATGGATGTCCGAACAGCTTTCCTAAATAGTGAGCTGGAAGAGGAGGTGTATATGATACAACCTAAAGGATTCATATCCACAAATGAGTCAAAAGTGTGCAAGCTTCAAAGATCCATTTATGGATTGAAGCAGGCATCTCGGAGTTGGAAATATGGTTTGATAAATGTATCAAGACGTATGGTTTCGTTAGAAACAGAGAAGAACCTTGCATTTACAAATGGGCTAATGGTTCCGTGGTTGTATTCCTTGTGTTGTATGTGGATGACATTCTCTTAATTGGAAATGACATTCCAGCACTACAGGGAATAAAGGTCTGGTTGTCATCTCAGTTTTCTATGAAGGAATTGGGTGAAGCCTCTTATATATTTGGTATGAAAATCTATAGAGATAGATCTAAGAGGCTTCCGAGATTATCTCAATCTACGTACATAGACACTATGCTGAAACGGTTCAGCATGAAGAATTTCAAGAAAGGCTATCTCCCAATAGGCCATGGAATTTCTCTCTCCAAAAAGGAGTGTGCAACAACTCCTAAGGAAAGAGAGCGTATGAGTAGGATTCCATATGCTTCGGCAGTGGGTTCTATCATGTATGCTATGACATGTACTAGACAAGACGTGGCATACTCACTAGGGGTAGTGAGCAGATACCGGTCTGACCCAGGTGACACTCATTGAAAAGTAGTGAAGACTATTCTTAAGCATTTGCAAAATACTAAGGACCAATGGCTAATTTATGGAGAACCCAACTTAAAACTTGTAGGGTATACTGACTCCAGTTTTCAGTCAGATAGGGATGACAGTAAGAGTGTGTCAGAATTTATTTTTATCCTAAATGGAGGAGCGATCTGCTGGAAAAGTTCTAAGCAACACATTGTGGCGGACTCCGTTTGTGAGGCGAAATATATTGCGGCATCGGATGTAGCAAAGGAAGCTGTATTGTGAAAGTTCCTAGGAGAACTGGGAGTGATACCTTCTCTGAAGGGTCCTATTTCAGTGTACTGTGACAACATCGGAGCCATTGCTCAAGCCAAAGAGCTGATGTCCTATCAACGCACCAAACATATTCTGCGCCATTATCACCTTGTGCGATAAATCATGGAGCAAGGTGACATCGACCTTCAGAAGATTGATGGAAAGGAGAACCTAGCTGACCCATTCACTAAAGCTCTCGGAATCAAAGAATTTGATGACCATAAATGAAAGATGGGTATTAGATACTATTCTAAGTGGCTTTAGTCCAAGTGGGAGTTGTTGAAAATTATGTCCTAAAGCCAATCAACTAACATGTAGATGATTGTGCAAGTTCTAAATATATATGAATTATTAATTAATAAAATATTTATTTGATAGTTTATCACATCGCATCTTCCTGAAATAAATTTTTTGTGATGGAGTCCTTAGAACCATAATCTATTCAATAAAGAGAGGGTTTATTGAGTGGTTCTTAAAATAGTCGCGACCAAATGATATATAGTTATAGGATAACTATGTATCAAGTAAAGGTTGTTGTATGTCATATGGGTTGGTTATCCTCTTTACCAAGGAGTGTGGTGACACTGGTATGACATGCAGGTGAGGTGTATAACATCTCACTGAACGTGACCAATCTGCGAACACTCTTCTGCCAAAAGTATTCATGAAGGGATATGGATATAAGTGTCCCTCTGATCTGAGATCACCATGGTAGCTTGCAAGCAACCTACTGTACTTTGATGCCAGATTATCTGGATTTTTAATCCAGTGACAGAAGGTTTCTTGGTGCAGCAAAGTACTTGTGGAGCAGTGAGTGGATCAAGATGGGATTGACCCCTCCAAATAGTTTGAAATAAATGTATCAATGTGTTTCAATTTAGAAAAACCTTGGCCAGGGTAGTCCTTGTGAGGAGTCACAGGACTTGTGAAGATTGAGACACTTTATAGATGAGTTGATTAAGGGTTGGCAGTTAAAACCTAAGTCATCTTGAGCATTGAGGGTCAAAGGGATGAATTATATAGTAACCATATGCAAGAGGTTCTTGATTGTTGCTCTGCAACCTTCGGTCTCTCCGAACATCGTGTATCATTGCTAGATGGCGACTTCGATTAGTATTGGAAGTGTTCCAGTGCTACCGGCTTAGTGTTCGAACTTATGAGATCACACACCATAGGGGATTCTACCTGACTGGATGATTGAGAAACTAAATGTTAGTAAATTAATTGAAGGATTAAATTGGCAATACGATTGCTGGCTAGCTCAATTTGATTGAGCTATGAATATCAGGGTCAAATCAAATGGGATTTGGTTTGGACTCAAATTTAGGTAAGCCTAATGTTAACATCCTTACACATTTAAATTTAAATTATGAATTTCAATTTTAAACTATTTGAATTTCAAGTTTTAAGTTTGAATTTTGAATTCAAAATTTTAAGTTTGAATTTAAAATGAATGTTAATGACATCTCCCTAATTACCCCCATTCATTATCTTCTAACCCTTTTTCGATATTTAACTAAAAAAGGAGATGAAGAGTTTCTTCCTTAACTTCCAATCTTTTTTAGTTTTTGGCTGAAAAGAAGATGAAAGATTTCTTCCTTATCTTCCAAGAAATGTTGGAAAAGAAAAGAAGAGATGAGAAATTTTTAGAGTGAAAGGGATTTTGGCTATAAAGCCGGGGGTAAAATGTTTCCTTAAAACATATACATCCTTTTGACAATTCTATGAGCACCTTGGTGTTATAAAGAAGAAATCTCATCGTCGAAGCCAAGGAGAGGAGCTAGCACTCCAAAGAGGCTGGTCAGGATTAGAACTCTGGTGTGGATCACCTATTGAGGCAATACACCTTTGTATGGCTTGCAAAAGTTGTACCTACCATCGTCTTCTATTGCTGCATTAGTTATTAAGCATCAAAAGGTAAAAGATTCAATAGTTACTGGTGACTTAGATATGATCTAAGACACTAGGCCACAAAGATATGATCTGTGTTATTTATTTTTACATAGATTTGATCTGTGTACCTTTTTACATAAATTTGATATGTGTACTTTTCTTTTATATCTTTTATATATAAACTTTATATATTGATCCTGTTGTAGGCTGATATTGGATTAGATCCAATATATTATTCTTTCGTTGCTTATTTGTTTTAAAAAATTTTAAAATGTATACCTGTTGCCTACAAATAGATTAACTAACATTATTATGTATCAATAAATTGAAAGCTTGTACCTAAAGGCAAACTATGATATTGTAAAAAAAGGTAGATCCTCCTAGTCAAGCCTAATATCTCCAACCAAAATAGAAGAGGAACAACTAAACATCAATTTGGAGAGTAAGAGAAAAACTTATTATTTCATTAAAATATTCTTCAAGAGGAAAGCTTAATATTTAATTAAAATATTCTTCAAATACAAGATTAAGGAGACAAGCTGAAGGAAAACTTTATATAAAACAAAGAACTTCTTGCTTAATTTACGCACATATAGACCTCACATATAGGGTTCTTTAAAGCTAGCTTACAAAAGAGTTTTCTAATGGAGAATATAGAATTATCATGAATTCTCTAGAGAAGAGTTCTCTAGAATGACAAGGAATGATGGCTAAATGGAAGGTTTCATGTATTGAATAGAAAAAGAGGTATTTGGATGGAGTATGATGATCTTACAATATGATGGTTGGTTGGCCACGTAATTAATATATAAGTTCAAATTTGAATTTAGTTGTACCATAGTAGATGATAAAGTTAAATGAATTGCATCAAAATGGTTCTCATATAAGCAAACTAGCAAATTATAATATTACTCCTAATATCTAGCCCCTTATAGCATGGCATAATTAAAGAAAATAAAATATACTACTAGCTAAGATGAATAAGGTGGCCAAAAGTATAATTTACAATATTTAAGAAGCATGTTAGTAAATCGATGTTTCTATAAGCATATGATAAATACTTTAATACATATGTTATGGTTGGACATTTAAACTATTCATTGAATTATTAGAATAGATAAAGGTCGCATTCAAAGTCAACTAAATACATGTAGATTATCAAGTTATCGAAATACTTGATTTGGTAATTTAGTATTAGGTCATAACTATAGTGGGCCAATATAAATTAACCTAAGCTTGATGCAATCAGGTAATTGAGTTGAATCAAAATCAGGTAACTAAATCAAAATTTCTTACAATCCTTCTTTTTAGAAAAAGGCTTTTGGAGATGAGTCCCTAAATTCTTCTATGTTAATCCATGCCTTTCCATGTCTATATAAAAGTTCTTGTAAATTCTTTATTTGTAAAAATTAGTCCTTTTAGTTTTCATTGATCAAACCTTTGTTAAGATGAGCCAAACTTGTAGAAAATAAAAATACTTTTGACTTAACAAGAAACCATAATTGATCGGGACTTGGCCTTTTCTTTCTTGTTCTACCACTTGTTGCTTAAGGCTTGAGTGTTACATAATCAATTATGGAGAAACATATGTTGAGAGGTAGGTGAGCACGAGAGCTAGGGGCAAAAATACAGCTAGTTAATGCTATTAAAATAATATAAGTAGAATATTTTTTTATCATTTAGTTAACTTAGATAGGGAGTTGCTTAATTAAAATGTTACAAGCTTTTCAGGTTAAAATATAAATACAAAGAAGACAAGTATCCATAGGTAAATACAGAATATTTCAAGAATTTTTTTTTTTTTGAAAAAAGTCTTCTTTTGAGGAAAGGAGGGACAAAGATTCTATCTAATCATTAAATATCAAATGATAAGCATAGAAAATCAACCTATAAAAGCATCAAAAAATAACAAAACAACACCTCAAACTTCTAATCCTAATATGATAAAAAAAATAATTTCAAAACAATTTCCCTCCAAGAAAACCATCATCTCCAAATTCTGAAAAGGATTCAAAAATTTCAATTTCAAATTCAATCTTGTAGATTCCACTCCCCTGCGTAGAAGACTATGCTTCCAGCATAATAATTAGAGTAAGCTATAGCAAAACTAACATTCCAAGTATTAAGAGGAGAGATGAGAGATATAGAGATGAATAAAGAGGACAACAGAAAGAGAGAGATGAATAAAGGTGGGGCAACACTATTATTGTGGAAGTAATATTACATCATTTGTACATGAAACGAGTAAAGTGGACGAAAAATAATGGATCTGTTGATATTTTTTGAAAAAGTTTTGTATAAGAAAATAAATTTTATCATATTTGGTTGATAAAAAATTTGTACAAAAAAATACCAATTCGACTATTATAATCCTAGCTAGAATAAAGATTGCATAAGAATTAGATTGACAAAAGAGAAAAATAAAAAAAATATTAAGGAATAGTTTAGTCTTTTGGTGCCAAAATTTCTTTCGGTGAGAAGAAAAAAGTATAAAAAATAGCATCCTCTTGTGGTATTTATTTTCCAATGAAAGAGCAAAAAGAATGTAGGCTGAGCATACATTTTTTTTCTTTTCCTTTTAATTAAACAAGAGAAAATATGGTTAGAAAAAAAAAAATATTCTACCTCTATTTTCTCTAATCAAACAACCCCAATATATATATATTGTGTGTGTGTGTGGGGGGGGGGGGCTTGCATTGGGACTAATTTGGCTAGCGGGCTTGGGCCATTACTTGGTTGATCCAAACTCAAGTCCAAAATAGGCCAGAAGGACTGGCCCTTAGTCATGCCCAATTTAACCTACGTATAATCCCAAAACCTTAAAATGTGATGGGTCTTTTAAATTTTTATATTAAATTTTTTATTAATTAGGTATGTATAGTTCTCTATATTATAATAATTTTTTAAAATAATTAGATACAACTATTTTAAATATTATTTGTTTTTATGCAAATATTTAAAAACTGAATAATAAATTCATTCGTACAAATTTTTTCTTAAATGAATTATTATGAGTCAACCCAACTGGGTTTCTGATTGAGCTTGAGTGACCTGAAACTAATTCTGAAAAAAAAAGGCCCAAAACCTCAAGCCTGAAAAAGGTATTGGATCAAGCTTGGGCTAGAGCCTGGCCGACTTGCTCAGCCTACTTCCAGCCATAACATTAATCCTACGCTCCATCCTATGCTGGCTGTTGCGTGTCATGCATCCTCGCTTGGGCAATAAAATATTTTTTATTTTGAGCAATCGCAAAATGGAAAATCTTAACAGATGAGCACGCGGTAGTTCTGAAAAATCTATTGAACTTTTTTTAAAAAAAAATTGAATGATGTAAGAGAGGCTTGGCCATCCGATTGACTAGAAGAAAAGTATTGCCGAAGAGGTGTTACGATAGAACGAAGATCCACAACCATTCTGGAGTGGAGAAAAATAAGTTCCAAGCTGGAGGTATCACAAGGTTGATGGCATCATCTTACTAATATTTATATTCCACAGCTTACTGAAACTTGAAAGCTGATGCTAGTTTCTAAAGCCGAAACTTTTGGGCTGAGATTATATTTATATATAATTAAAATAGCACAAGTTGAGGGAGAATATTTATATTTGTTTACTTTTTTTATGGAAGAAAGTGTGGATCAAACAAACTGAATGTCCACTGATTTGCAAAGCCAAACAATTTAAAATCTCTGATTAGTATTCTATTCATTTAAAATTTAGGTTAAATAAAATACTAAGAAAGTGACCACAATGCAATATAAGAACTAAGAAAGAACACAAGGAGTGTACCTGGATGGCTAGTGCCCACTTGGTTGAAGAAAATGACAAGAGGAATGGGGATGACGGTGCAGGGCTATCATAGGCCACAAACTTCGGCTCTTATTCTTTACAGAACAACTGCAATGGCTTGAAACCAAACCCAAAATTCTTCTCCTGCTTTTGAGGTAATCTATGTGCAAAGACTAAAACAGAGAATTTTATGTGGTTGAGGTTGTCGGTGCTCTGGTGGTTCGCCATTCTTTTTAGAACTTCAGACTCACTCATCTTCTTTATTTCTTTAGCTTTTCCTTTTCCCTTTTCTTTTAATATTCTGGTGCGGTGCCGAATAGAATGAGCATTTGATGGGGTAAGCATCATCATTTGCGTTTCATGAAAGTATACTGCGATGTGATATTGTCCTTTCCTTTTCCTTTCTTAAGGCTGGACTAGCTTGATGATCAAGATTTTTGAATTCATAAAGAAAGTTTTAAGAATAAAAGGAAAAACCAGGTGTTGCGTAATTAGAGTGGAATTGCAACAAATAACTAGTTAATCACTTTAAAGACAAGGCTAATGTAGTGGCACACCCAAGACTTCACATCAAAAAAGCTAGCTTGAAAATATTATTTAGGCGCTTTAATCTTAAATAAGCACACAAGGTCATTCAAATGCATAATTTATGTGAGACTAAACGCTCGCTAGCATGAGCTCTCACATATTCCTTCATTCGCTTTGGCATCCTTATCAGGTTAAGGAATTATGTCCAAATTCACATTCAAATCCAGTCACAAACATGAGGCCCATATGCAGTATCTCTCTTAATCCACATGGATCATGGGCTTGATCCATTTTAATATTATTTGTCACATCCGAAGATCTCATCTTAAAAGACCTATTAAAAAGTATTATTTAAGTTCCTTAATCTTATATATCTATGTGCAGTATCTCACTTAATCCACATGAATCATGGGCTAAATCAGCTTTGATATCATTTGTAACATCTGAAGCAATCATGAGAATAAACAAGAATGCTTGATCAAAACATATGATCCTTTATTGAGCAGCTTATATCATGGATAAAAAAAAAAATTGATTTACATACAATTATAAATATTTTAATCCCTTATATGGAAGATTACATAAAAAATCTTTAGATAAGATTGCTACTTCCTAATAATTTTTGAGTATCTGAACATCAAAAGAATTCTCTTGATGGTGGCAAATTATTTTTTAATTATATTAGTAATTCCTTAACCTTGTTTTTTTGAATTTACACCTAATTTTTGGATTTTTTTAATTCTATATAAGTAATCAGGATTGTTATGATACACAACTACTATAGAATTAAATATCAGATAATTAGCTAATCACTTTAAAGATAGACCAGTATAACCCTGAAGTTTTGCCCAAAAAAAGAATAGCCACAGTAGATCAAACATACCACCAAAACCCTGAGAGTACAAAGAATTGATACAGTTGACTGATGGAGCCCGTAGGCCCATGATAATGTTTTTGACACGAAAAGCTCATTGTGCACCATGTGCGGTGTAGGACGCGCGTATTGCACATGGTGATTGGCTATGCATGCATGTGGCGGTGCATATTCGAGAATATTTTTATTTTTTTGCGCTGCACGTATGGTCATATTCGTGCACAATCAATCACTGCGTAGAGTGCGCATGCTCTTGCATCATGCGTTGCAAAAGAACTTTTCCTTTTGACACATCAGATGTGGGATTGAGTGCATTGGGAAGCAAAAAATTAAAGGAATCTAAGCTTTGTATGAACAGATGAAAAATTAAAATATTGGAAACAAATCAACTTTGCGTATGAGTCTGGACAACCTTTTTTTAGGCCCAGCGATTGCTATTGAGCTGCATATTTACATGCAGAAACTCCCTTACACTGACCGTCTCTCTGAAATGTTGGACACATTTCATACATATTATGATAACAATCACATCTTACATAATTTCTAAAGATTCATCTAGAGGTTATGTGGTCATGTCATGCGTCTAGCCTAATTATCAAGTTGGGGCTTGACAAATTTTATATTCCATCATAGGCTGATATTTTACTCGAAGACTAATGGACAATTCTACTCATATATAAATATCCATGAACAGAGATTGTTTTGCAGAAGTTCCCTTTCCTAGGCAATCACTTGTTTCACAAGATGCCAATGAGAAAGGACCCGTGAAGCTGGGACATTAAATATGAGACATATTGGCAGCTAGCGAGAGATAATCATGAGCTTTCATTCTTTTGAAAATTATTGGAGATGTGGACTTAAGTGATGGAAAGAATTGTATACGAGCAAATACTAGCAGACCATAATACGCAGCGGAATAATAAATAAAAATGTGCAAACCCACAATCACAGAAACACCAAGATTTACGTAGAAAATCCCTTCAAGATAAAGGAAAAAAAACCACGGGTAAGCCAGAGAAGAAGATCCACTATAAAATAATAAATATCCAAGTCTCAAAGTCCCTTGCTAGAACTTGAGAAACAATCACAAGAGAATAATAGGGATATAAGGATTACGTCACCGAAAAATACGGTCTCCTGCGTTACCTCCTTATTTTCTTCCCTTCTCTTCTTTTCTTCTTTCTTGTTTTTCTTCTGCAGCACCTTCACGTGATTCCTGGAGTGGAAGTCCTCCCACGTAGTCAAGCACCAAGCAGCAGCCTTTCCTTCTCTTCCCCTAGCAATCAACGCTCCTAGAAAAAAAGAAATACCTACTACCTGCTTCCCCTTTTTTTCAGACGGCTGCTCCTTGAAAAAAGAGAAACCAAAAAAGGAAGGCGGCTGCTCCTTTTATAAAAGAGAGAGATGGTAGAAAAAGGAGTAGTGCTCCCTTTGCCCTAATAGGCTGAATAAGTGGGCCATGGGCCCAACAACCTCCCCTTCAGCCCATAAGGGAGGCTGTCTCATGCTTCCTTAGTGTGAAATCATGCCGACCAGCTGTCGGCATATCTCTTGCCTTTCTTTTGATAAGGTCTTTGTCAACATGTCTGCCCCATTTTATCTGTGTGAATTTTTTGAAGCTGTAACTGCTTCTCTTCAAACACATTTCGAATCCAGTGGTATCTCACATCTATATGCTTTGACTTGAAATGAAAAGTTGGGTTCTTGCACAAGTGGATGGCGCTCTGGCTGTCACAATGTACCACATAATTTTTCTGTTTCAACCCCAATTCATGTAAGAATTCTTTCATCCACAGCATCTCCTTACAGACCTCGGTAGCAGCAATATATCTGCCTCTGTGGTAGAGAGAGCTACACACCTTTGCAATCTGGATTGCCATGACACAGCTCCCCCTGCAAAAGTAAGTATGAAACCTGATGTGGACTTCCTTGTATCAATATCTCTCGCCATATCTGCATCTGTGTAACCAATCAGCACAGCTGGACCACCCCCAAAGCTTAAACAAACTTTGGAGCTTCCTCTGAGATATCTGAAGATCCACTTCACTGCTACCCAATGCTCTTTCCCTGGATTTGCAAGAAATCTGCTAGCAACACCCACTGCATATGCAATGTCTGGCCTCGTACATACCATCGCATACATCAAACTTCCGACTGCTGAAGCGTAAGGAACCTTCTTCATTTTCTCCTTCTCCTCATCACTTGAAGGACTTTGCTCTGAGCACAACCTGAAGTGACCTGCAAGAGGAGAACCAACTGGCTTTGCATTGATCATACTGAACCTATCCAATACCTTCTCAATGTACTTTTCCTGTGACAACCATATTTTCTTGATTCTTCTATCACAGGAAATCTGCATACCCAGTATTTGCTTTGCTGGTCCCATATCCTTCATTTCAAATGAATTGCTCAGCTCCTTCTTCAACCTGTCAATCATAGACATATCTTTCCCAAGAATAAGCATGTCATCAACATAAAGTAGGAGTATGACAAAATCCTCACTAAACCATTTGATATACACACAATGATCTGAAGCCATTCTTTTGTATCCATTTTCAGCCATAAATGAATCAAATTTCTTGTACCACTACCTTGGAGCTTGCTTCGGCCCATACAAGCTTTTTTTCAATCTGCAGACAAGATTTTCTTTACCTTTGATTTTGAAGCCTTCTGGTTGCTCCATATAGATTTCCTCCTCTAAATCACCATGAAAAAAGCTGTCTTCACATCTAACTGCTCAACCTCCAAGTCTAGACTAGCAGCAATACCTAGAGCAACACAAATTGAAGACATTTTAACAACAGGAGAAAAAATCTCTTCAAAGTCAATACCTTTCTTTTGACCAAAGCCTTTCACAACCAATCTGGCCTTGTACTTTGGTTGAGAACAATGCTGTTGAGTCTTTAACCTGAAAACCCACTTGTTCTTTAAAGCCTTCCTTCCTCTTAGTAGTTCCACTAAATCATATGTGTGGTTCTTCTGTAAGGCATCCATTTCTTCCAGCATACCTACTAACCACTCCTTTTTCTGCTCACTTTCAACTGCCTCCTGATAACATTCTGGTTCACCTGCATCAGTAAGCATTATATATTATCTGTAGAATACCTTTTGGAAGGTTGACGTTGTCTGATAGATCTTCTCAGCTGAGGCTCTGTAGGAGGTTGCTCCTGATCTCCTTCCTGCTTACATGCTCCTGCACTATTTTCTTGTCCCCTATCACCCTGATTTACTGGAGGAGTAACTGGATCATAGTCTGTTAATCCTCCTGTAGAAGACTTGACTGACACCTCCTTCTTGAAGTCTTGAAGGGTTTGATCTTCAAAAAATACCACATCTCTGCTTCTGAATACCTTCTACTTTTCTGGATCCCAAAGTCTATAACCAAACTCATCATGTGAGTAACCAAGCAAAGCACATTCTTTTGTCTTACCATCCAGCTTGGACCTCTCAATGTCTGGAACATGTGCAAATGCACGACAACCAAACACTCTCAAGTGCTTATAAGAGACATCTTTTCCTGACCATACACGCCCTGCAACATCACCATCTAGAGCTGTACATGGTGACAAGTTTATTACATCAACCGCTGTCTTCAATGCCTCATCCCAAATCTTTTAGGTAACTTGGACTGTGAAAGCATACATCTGATCTTTTCCATGATGGTGCGGTTCATTCTCTCTGCAATTGCATTATGCTGAGGAGTACCAGGAACTGTCTTCTCATGTTGAATGCCATGTGATCTGCAATAATTATCAAATAACCCTGTGTACTCACCACCATTATCTGACCTTATACATTTCAGTTTCTTTCCTGTCTCTCTTTCAACTCTGGCATGAAACTCTTTGAAGACATTAATAACCTGATCTTTGGTCTTCAAACCATAGACCCAAACTTTTCTGAAAAATCATCTATAAAAGTGACAAAATAAAGTGCACCACTGATACCTGGAACATTAACTGATCCACTAGGAGTTTTTGTCCTCAGAGGACCACAAACATCTGTATAGATACGATCCAAAACATACATTTTTCTAGATAAAGCAGGAATAGCAAAAGAAACTCTATGTTGCTTGCCAACCAAACAATCAACACATGGGTTCAGATGTACACCTTTGAAGTCTGGTAGAACTTCTCCCTTGGAAAGAACTTGCAGCCCCTTCTCACTCATGTGTCCCAGTCGTTTATGCCACAACTCCATGCTGAAGTCGTTCTCTGTAACATTCAACTGTTCACCATAAGCTTTAGCCTGCAACCTGTATAAAGTGTGACATTTCTTCCCACTGGCTACAACAAGTGAACCTTTATTGAGCTTCCATTGCCCTTTATGAAATCTGTTATCAAAGTCTTCATCATCAAGTCTTCCAACTGAGATTAAATTTAGCCTCAAGTCAGCTACATGCCTTACATCCTTGAGCACCAACTTACAGCCAAGATTGGTCTTCATGTGGATGTCACCCATGCCAATGATGTCTACTGTGCCATGATTTCCCATCTTGACAACACCAAAATTTCTAGTCTTATATGTAGAAAAAAACTCCCTCCATGGTGTAGTATGATAAGAAGCACCTGTGTCAATCACCCACTCATGATTCTGACACTCACATGAGAAGATACCATCAGAAGTAGACAAAATCAAATAATCATCACTCTGCACAGTAGCTGTGATATTCTCCTTTGACTCTGTATCCTCCACTTCTTTTTCCTTTTTCTTACTCTTCTTAGGCTTCTTACACTGATTCTTGTAGTGCCATTTCTCACCACAGTTATAGCAAGTAATATCTTTTCTTGACCTTGATTTGCTTCTACCCTTGTATGAATTGTCTCTATTTCTAGACTTTGACCGTCCTCTATTCTCTGAGACAAGTGCCTGTGAATCAATCTGAGAAGTTGCTGAATTCTTCCTTCTTAACTCCTCATTCAACAAACTTCCTGTTACTTGACTCATGGTGATAACACCGTCTGGTGCAGAATTACTGAGGAAAACTACCAGTGTCTCCCAACTTTCTGGCAATGAACTGAGAAGTAACAATGCCTGCAACTCATCATCAAGAGACATTTTCATAGAGGATAACTGGTTATTAATACTCTGCATTTTATTCAAATGCTCAGCAATAGAAGCACCCTCTTTATATTTCAGATTCACTAGTTTTCTGATCAAGAAAGCCTTATTGCCAGCTGTTTTTCTCTCATATAGACTTTCTAACTTTTTCCAAAGAGAGTTTGCAGAAGTCTCAATGGAAACATGGTGAAAGACATTATCATCCAACCATTGCCGAATAAAACCAACTGCCTTCCGATCTAACATGATCCAAGCATCGTCTGTCACTGTAACGGGCTTTGCTTTGACCCCTTCTAAAGGTCCATATAGATCCTTGCAATATAAGAGGTCCTCATCCTTGGTTTCCATATCATCCAATTGTTTCCGTCCAGACTGATCATGCGGGAAACATTACTGGCCTCCATGCTCGCACACAAAAAATTCACAGGCTCTGATACCAGTTGATGGAAAGAATCAGTGTACGAGCAAATACTAGCAGACCGTAATACGCAGCGGAATAATAAATAAAAATGCGCAAACCACACAATCACAGAAACACCAAGATTTACGTGGAAAATCCCTTCAAGATAAAGGAAAAAAAAACCACGGGCAAGCCAGAGAAGAAGATCCACTATAAAATAATAAATATCCAAGTCTCAAAGTCCCTTGCCAGAACTTGAGAAACAATCACAAGAGAATAATAGGGATATAAGGATTACGTCACTGAAAAATATGGTCTCCTGTTACCTCCTTATTTTCTTCCCTTCTCTTCTTCTTCTTCTTCTCTTGTTTTTCTTCTGCAGCACCTTCACGTGATTCCTGGAGTGGAAGTCCTCCCACGTAGTCAAGCACCAAGCAGCAACCCTTCCTTCTCTTCCCCTAGCAATCTATGCTCCTAGAAAAAAAGAAATATCTGCTACCTGCTTCCCTCTTTTTCAGACGGTTTCTCCTTGAAAAAAGAGAAAACCAAAAAAAGGAAGGCGGCTGCTCCTTTTATAAAAGAGAGAGAACAAATCCTGGTAGAAAAAGGAGTAGCGCTTCTTTTACCCTAATGGGCTGAATAAGTGGGCCATGGGCCCAACATTAAGTTCTAGTCTAGCCTCTCCAAGAAGGCACCAGAGCAGTGGAAATTGGTGCAGGCTGTATTGGAACCTTAATTGCTAGAAATAAAGATGAAAAATTGCAAGGTTGTTGATTAAATCATGTTGTCAGGGTACAAACTTTTACTGTGCAAAATAGTCATTTTTTAAACTATGTTTGGTCTCGAACTTCTCACAATCAAACGGTCTATTCTCATTTCCTTGTTGGAAATAGTGAATCATGATTTCCATATCTCTGTAATTTTAACCAGAGAAGTTGCTAGTTTTGTGAGCTCTCTTTGGCCATAATTTAATCAGTTGTTCAGATTCCCTTGCTGGAAATGCTTCGATTTCCCTACACTTCGTTATTTAATCGTATACATTACATTCAAGGAAAAAATTTATTCAACTACAATTCTTGTTCAGCAATATATCGATTATAAAATATAAAGCTAAAAAACTCATTTGTTGCAGAATTTTCTGTTGTGATGTTATGCAAGATGTCAAATGATAACTCAGGTAATTAACACATTCTCCTGTCAGCAAGCTCTGATCTTATATATTGGTTAATGATAAATGAATAGGTCATCCCCTTCGGTGTTTTGACAACACACTACTAGGAGACAATTTGTTAAGATAGAAAAGTATAAAATCTTGGATTTAACCATTAAAATTTCCCAAAGATGTATTCAAAATAACAACAAAACATACTTTAAAGCTCCAATTATCAATTTAAATGATTAATTTATTATGGAACTGTTTTCATGTCTTGGTGAACTTAAATATTGTTGAGGTAGTTTATCATGTAAAACCTTAGGAGCTAACAAGTCATCCAATGGTCTTAAGATTCAGATTTTCTTCTCTTCTTTTTCAAGAACTTGGTGGTTATTCACCACCACTCAGGTTTGAACATGAGAACTCTCTCTTTGAGAGGAGGGCACCACCAAGGGCTTCCAGCTGTTGCCAAGACCAAAGGGATATTTTATTATATTACTAAAAGCGCAAGGTTATAGGAACTTGGAGGGTTGAAAACATTTACAAACCTTTGGAAATCAATGGTGAAACTGTAATTCTCTTAGAGCCGAAAGTATTATGGCACAACTGTGGCTCTTAGTAGCTCCTTGGAAAAAAATCATGCAATTCTCTAAGGTGCTCTTTGACCTGCAATTATACAGGATATGGGTCTTTGTTGCACTAATACTTGTTTGAGAATTATATATGTTCCTATTTATGTCTAAAATTCATATAAGATGTGAAACAAGAAGCTCACAAGCCAGCTCACCATTTTACTTTCCTTTTCTTTTTTAGTTTTTCTTCTATTTTTTTTTTTTTTTTGTAAATATACAAACATGGCATGGGTCGATGCTGAATGGAACACCTTTTTTTTTATTTATTTCATGCCCGTAACCTGCAGGAGATCGTTATGGACGTAACGTATGATTCAACAAAATTTTCAGCTCTTTGGTCCAATCAAGATGGCAGGACTATATATAATTCTTTCGGTGACAGTAACTTTTGAATTATTTATATTCTGATCTCACTTCCTTAGCTCCACATCTATATATACGGCATTGGGATTAGATGACTAAGAATTAGTAATACATAATAACAAGTGCAGCTATGGCAATTAAAATTTTCAGATGAGGAATGGGAGTGTCATCATAGCTTCATATGTTTTTATTTTATTTTGTTAAAATTTTTTATTTTATATATATAGTGAGAGAGATCAAAGACCCATAGTTGGGCTCATGGTGATGCCGTGTTCCATGATTGGGGGAAGTGCCATACAGTTGCAGTTGTATTAGAGCTTAATGTGTGTAGACTAAAAATTGATATAGTGGGGTAGGTTAGGTTCTTGCTGAATTATAAACACCATTCACCTTTGTTGTTTAAATTACTCAATTTAATTGTTTCAAGGAGAAGTCACCTATTTCTGTAAACTTAAGCTTTGCAAAGGGTGAGAATATAATCATGTTTTTTTTTTGTGAGAGATAATAATTGTAGATCTAAGCTAACACCTATATTAATTTTTTTGTGAGAGATAAGAATTCTAGATCTAAGCTGACACTTATATTAATTGTTTTTTTGGTATAATATAATAATTATATATCTAAGCTAACACCCATATTAATTGTTTGAAGGAGAAGTGTTATGCTTCAAGCCATCTGTTGGCCCAATTAACCCATTAGTAAGCTAAAACCATATGATTATGAAAACTTAAGTGAAAGATAACTAGTAGCAGGTGAACTTGAGTTACAAGCACTTTGAACTTTTCTTTTTCATTCAATATATGATTATTTTTTAAGGTATTATAATCTTTTCCCTTATAATGTGACGTCTTCTTTGCACACTATAAGCTAACTAGAATTTACCTCGAACCGAATCATTGATGCTGCAAGAGTAGCTACTCTACCACCAACTTATGGATAGCTCTTTCCTTCTATCCATCAACATTCATACACTCAGATCATCTTATGGGTAGCTCTTTCCTTGTACCCATCAACTTTCATATACTCATATCAGTTCTGATACCATTTCTGATGGGACCAGTTGACCCCATGGGCAATAAAGACAATAATTTTTGGATGGCATCCTCTCAAGATAGCAATTCCCAGACGATTTTCCTAGGCAACCTTCTTGGACGGCTTAATTCCTAGATGGCCTCATTGTTTTACTCGGCTTTCTTTTCAAGGAACACAGTGGACATTAAATATTTCCTTTACGACATTGCTTCAATTGCAACAAGTGTCTCGTCATAATGAAGAAAGAGAAAAAAAAAGGGCCACGTTACATGCATGGGCCACCTTCTGTCATTTATGGCTGGTAGTAATGACTTGGCCAGCATTTAATGGAGTGGAGCATCACGGACGCGAAGAGAGGGAGAAGTCTAAGTCGGCCCGCCTCGGCACTCTCATTCAAGCCGGCCCCGCCTCATTCAAGTCGGCCCGCCTTGGCACTCTCATTCAAGTCGGCCCGCCTCGGTACCCTCATTCAAGTCGGCCCCGCCTCAGCACTCCCTCGGCCCTCTCATTCGAGTTGGCCCCGCCTTGGCACTCTCATTCAAGTCGGCCCCACCTCGGCACTCAAGCCCCGCCTCATTCAAGCCAGCCCCTCGGCACCCTCATTCAAGTCGGCCCCGCCTCGGCACTCGCATTCAAGTCGGCCTCATTCAAGTCGGCCCTACCTCGATACCCTCATTCAAGTCGGCCCCGCCTTGGCACCCTCATTCAAGTCGCCCCGCCTCAGCACTCCCTCGGCCCTCTCATTCGAGTCGGCCCCGTCTTGGCACTCTCATTCAAGTCAGCGCGCCTCGGCACTCAAGCCCCACCTCATTCAAGTCGGCCCGGCCTCGGCACTCTAGCTCGGCTTCCACAGCCGCGCTATGTCTTTCGTACCAAGGCATTTATGGCCTCATAAAGGCCACGTGCATCCACCTTCTTTAAGGTATTTGATGCTTTATTTCCTTGCATGCATTAAGGCATTTATGACGTTGGCCAGCATTTAATGGAATGGAGCGTCACGGCGAGGAGAGGAAGAAGTCCGAGACGGCCCCGCTCAGCACTCCCTCGGCCCTCGCATTTGAGTCGGCCCCACCTCGCCTCTGCCTCATTCAAGTCAGCCCCGCGTAGGCACTCTAGCTCGGTTTCTACAGCCGCGTTATGTCTTTGCACCAAGGCATTTATGGCCTCATAAAGGCCACGTGCATCCACCTTCTTTAAGGTATTTTATGCTTTATTTCTTCTATGCATTAAGGCATTTATGGTTTGCCACATTAGCCCCTTTGGCACCCTTGCATGAGAAAGGATGGCGTAATGAATCCGAGACGAGAGTTCTTGACTCCACGCCTCACAGAAGTCCCCGAGCTTTGTCCCAGTTCGGCCCCAAGCTCCCTCGGTGGCCTCCGACTTCGTCCCGGCTTCTAGCTCTTTCCCGACCATAAACGTCTCGCCCCGGCCTCCGGCTTTGTCCCATCTCAGCCCCAAGCTCCCTCGGCGGCCTCGAGCTTCGTCCCAACCACGGACATCTCGGCCTCGGCCATGAACAGTGCTTGGCCTCGTTATGAACAGTGTCATGCAAGCACTCCATAATCAATGCTCTACAAGGGACAGCTGGCTTCAACTCTCAACTCTTCATCCCAGACGAATGTGTGGCTCGTGATGGTGCCTGCAGCGGTCCAAATCAAGTGGCCACCCACTCTGACAGAACTTGACCAACCAACCAGCTGCAACCACCTACTTTGATGCGACTTGGCTGCAGCCCTGATATATCAAAGAAGGAAGCAAGCTTGCCATTGCTGCCATCGCCTTAAATGCTTTGACAAGTGGCACAACCCCATGCCTCACAGACATGACACTTCACCCATCAAAGTCATCATTATGGAGCCTCAACCACTCAAGCCAGACAAACTCTAAACATATATAAATTGGGTAAGAGGGACCCCTGACCAGGTAACGCACTGATAACACTCCTAAACGCTCATTCTTTCTCACAGAGAGCTCTTCTCTTAGCCTCTCTCTCTTTCCCTTTCGAGCTTCCTCAAGCTCACGGCTATTGCCCAGAGTACTGACTTGAGCATCGGAGGGTCCCCCCAGAATCTCCGGCCCTCAAAACTTTTTGCAGGCTCTCATACGCGAGAAGCTCGCCGAAAGATCCCGGACTCGCTGGAGAAGGCGACCGGACGCTCACAGACGTTCGAGGTCAATGATCTGGCGTCATCAGATTGGCGCACCAGGAAGGGGCGAGAAAGCAGAGTTCTATGACACTGAGCTACAAGCTCTCATTTCCTCTACGACAACAATGGTGGATAAAAATATGGTGATGACAAAGACCCAAGAGGCTTCCACCAGTAACGCTAGGGGGGGGCACCCTCAACAAGCTGAGCAACAGGAGGCAACAGGAGGCGGCTCTCTGTTCCACCATCACGACCAGTTCAGGCCATTCAAGCAAAACGTCATGCCACCCTCTCACCATGCAGACCCAAGCGTTAACAGTAGCTATCCAAAAGCTGCGGAAGCAATATTTTACGGCCACACAACAGCAAACAAGAGCCCACGCTGCTCCTTTGGTGGCCGCTCAAGACAGCTATCATCCATCCCGCGAGAGATCTTCCTAGCGAGAGACTCACCACCGTCATATCTCAACAAGCTCAGGAGCAAGGGCAACCTCAAACTCAAGCTCATTGGCGATTTAAGGCTCAGGCTCGTTAACCAGCAAGAGCGTCGCTACTTGCCACCCAAATCTTAACTCCTAGTCACCTCAAGTATTTATGGGCTTTTTTATTCCTGGTGGTGATAAGCGAGATGTGCCGATGCTATTATTGCAAAGTGGGAGACGAGGACAAAGGGCTTTGACTGTTGACTCTATCTACCCCCTTTCTCTTTCTCTCTACTGCACCCAGAGCCAATCCGAGCCCAAGACCTCCTGCGGATTCCATTCCACCTGCCCTTGGATTTCAGCACTGGTACCCCGCACCTTCAATCAACATAGTTTCCTATGGGGGCAGGTCATTAACTCAACAAAAGAAGATAAATTTCTTCAACAAAAAAGCTAAGTACACTACACTTTGGAAAAAGTTTCTTTTTATTAGTATATGAATGCATTACAGGAAAAAACCAATCATTCAAAAGGAACTCCCCGGCATCACGGCCCATAGGACACCACTCGGCCCCAGCACGGCGGTGCCTCCGAGTGGTTAAGACCCTAAAGGCCCCGGTGAGTCACCCCTTGCAGCGGTTCACAAACCCCCAAGGCGGTTCAAAAGGAGCTCGCCCGCATCACGACCCACGGGACACCACTCGGTCCTAGCACGATGGTGCCTCCGAGTGGTTAAGACCTAAAGGCTTTATACCGGCCGAGTCGCCCCTCGCAGCGGTTCTCAAACCCTCGAGGCAGTTTAAAAGGAGCTTGCCCATATCATGGCCCACGGGACACCACTCGGCCCCGGCATGATGGTGCCCCCCAGTGGTTAAGACCCTAAAGGCTCTGTACCGGCCGAGTCATCCCTCGTAGCGGTTCTCAAAGCCCCAAGGCGGTTCAAAAGGAGCTCGCCAGCATCACGGCCCACGGGATACGACTCGGCCCGACACGATGGTACCCCCTGAGTGGTTAAGACCCTAAAGCTCTGTACCGGCCGAGTTGCCCCTCACAGTTTCCAAACCTCCGAGGTGGTTCAAAAGGAGCTCGCCCGCATCATGGCCCAGGACATCACTCGGCCCCGGCACGATGGTGCCCTCCGAGTGGTTAAGACCCTAAAGGCTCTATACCCGGTGAGTCACCCCTCGCAGCGGTTCACAAACCCTCGAGGCGGTTTAAAGCCCGAGGCCAGCTTGGCACCAAAGGCCAAAGACCAACTCCAACATCGGCAGCAAAGATCGTTGGCACAAAGAAAAAGGAACCTAATGACTCTCAACTCTCAGGTCACCCTCTGGGATTCAAAAGGCTTCTGACAGCCATAATTTTGCCTCAGTGGCTTTATCTTTGCCTTCACGGTATTATTACAGCATCATCGGCTTTATCTTTATCTCAGCGGCATTATTGCGGCCTCATCGGCTTTATCTCAGCCTCAGCGGCATCATTGCAGCCTCCACGGCTCTATCTCTGCTTCGGCAATTTTATCTTTGCCTCCAC
>UESW01004000.1:0-27227 GCA_900491605.1 Calamus simplicifolius | reverse complement strand
TTTGATATGAAGGACTTGGGAGAAGCAAGTCACATCCTAGGGATCAAGCTTTTGCGAGATCGCAAGCAAAGGATGATATGCTTATCTCAAGCCACTTATATCGATAAAATTCTCACCCGTTTTGGTATGCATAATTCCAAGAAAGGATTTCTTCCTTTCAGGCATGGAATTTCTCTATCTAAGGATCAGTGTCCTAAGACACCTGAAGAGATAGAAAGTATGAAGGCAGTTCCTTATGCTTCTGCAGTAGGAAGCCTAATGTATGCTATGCTATGTACTAGACCTGATATCTGTTTTGCCGTAGGCATGGTTAGCAGATTTCAGTCTAACCCTGGGCGAGAACATTGGACTGCAGTAAAACATATAATTAAGTACCTGAAAAGGACTAAAGATTATATGTTAGTTTACCAAGCAGATAGTCTTGTGCCTATAGGATATACAGATTCGGACTTCCAATCAGATAATGAATCTAGGAAATCAACCTCGGGATATGTGTTCACTTTGGGTGGTGGAGCAATTAGTTGGAGGAGTGTGAAGCAAACTTGTGTTGCTGACTCTACCATGGAAGCTGAGTATGTGGCTGCATCTGAGGCTGCAAAAGAGGCTGTTTGGCTAAGAAACTTTCTTTTGGATCTTAGTGTGATACCTTCAGTGCAATTACCTATTACACTTTATTGTGATAATAGTGGGGCAGTTGCTAATTCGAAGGAACCCAGGACCCATAAGAAATCTAAACACATGAGCGTAAGTATCACCTGATACGTGACATCGTGCAAAGAGGTGACGTGCTGGTGACCAAGGTTACATCTGAGGACAACCTGGCAGACCTTTTACAAAGAGTTTAACTTCGAAAGTTTTTGATAGACATGTAGAGGGCATGGGAGTTAGATGTGTACAAGCATTGCTTTGAGTCTAAGTGGGAGATTGATAGAGATATAGACTAAAAGATATGCTTTATGTTATGTCTTTATATTTTAATGAGAATTCATTTTGAGCAATGTGTGCCATTTACTATATATGTGCATGTGTCTAGTATTTACAAAGAGTATTTGATCTAGTGTGTAGAGTACGGCTTACACACAGAAGACTAGATCATCGGTTCTTTTGGAATACAAGTTTATTGTTCACAGTTTTAGATGGAATTGGACACACCATCAGTAGAACTGTAGCACAAATTTTTAGTAGGTCTGTCTTGACTACGGGGAATGGTTTATTCTAACTATTTGTGCTAGTACACTTTGTGTGTATTGAACAGGACCCAGTTGAGTTAATTATTTTATACTGACTTTATAAAATAATTTAAAACTCATGAATATTATGATTACTTATGCTCTTAATCCGAATTCTATTTCTAGACACGTGTATGTAGTGATTATTGCTTTGATTACACATAGAGTGAGATTCTATATGAGTCAATAAACTCAGTGGGTTGGGCAATAACATTATATATGGTGAATATTAATAGTTGAAGGAAACCACGTCCTGATAAATTGGATTGATGATATCCCCTTGAGGAAGCTTATAAGTTTTGATTGTATCAAATCTTGCAAGTGGATTTTGAATCCGATACATCAAATAAGTTAAGTGGATAAGTCTCAAGGATAATAAAAGCCAATTAAATTATATTGTCAGTAATTAAATTTAATTGGTGGATATCTGTAATCTTAACGTGGGGAGATAATAAGTATTTAATATTAAAGGCTCGAAAATATAAATTCGAATATGATTAGGAGTACAATTATAATTTTTAGTGGAATGAATTGTAATTTACGTAATTGAATCCTAACCCGGGGTAGGATTGAGAGATTTAATTACGTGGGAAGTCCTTTTCATATTTGCCTATTGGTCCCTGTTGTAGCCCTATAAATACCCTCTCAGTTGGTTGCTAGGGTTAAGGTTTTGAGAACGATTTTGGAGAAAGAAAAACAAGAAACCCTAGGACGGCCAAGAGATCCAACCATCTTGTGAGAGAAGGAAGGTATTTTCGGAAATACGGCGGAAGGCTAAAAGGTTGAGGTCGAGCAATCGAATCAAAGTGTTCCAAAGTTCAAATCTGAAAGTATGATCTTGTACTCATAGATTAGAACGGTAAAAGTTTTTTGTATTACTCATATACGCTATAGCCGTGATCTTGAGGGTATTCCGCGTTCCCCAACAGAAATACCTTGCATTGCATAGGTATTGTATTGGCAACTGACATGGTAGCTTGGAAAATAAAGTATAGAAGTTAGAAATTTTCTCCCTTTTTCTAAATCTTTGATAATAAAAGAAAGAATTTCTTCATACATTGGACAAGCATTTTTGTAATAGAATAAGAATCAGTATGCAGAAATCGCATTTTTTCAATGTTATGTCACCATCTTAAGGCATGTAGGCAATGCATGTTTAAGAAATAAATTTATGAGAAATGAATTTTTGATAATATAATTTTGATACGCTTGGTTGGCTATAAGAAAAAGGAAACACACTTTCTTGAATGGCTCATGCTTGATTTGTTGTTGACTTTTCTTAAAAAAAAGAGAATAGAATACCATATATGCCCTTAGAATATAAGATGCAAGGTTGGTAGTGATTGAAAGTACCATTTTCAATTGTTAAGTTAAAGAAATTCTCTACCATTATTTTTTAATAATATAAAATAATTTTATAGTATAAAACTATATGATAATATATAGTACAACATTACAATGTTATAATTATAATAAGATAATTATAAAATAATTCTAAATATTATAATAATATCATAATTTAATCATAGTTTTATATGTAAAACTTCTTGAATAAAAAATATGTTTTGTTTTTGTTTATGAGCTTATGGGCATTTTTGGAATAAAAGTTTTTTAGCCAATTTTTCAATCCATAAGAAGTGGCTTTCTTATGTTCCTCATACGTCATCACTTCCTATAAAACATGAGAAGCAACTTTCTGGGAAGTTCTCTTTCTCTTTGATTCATTTAAAACCTCCAATCAAATAGGAGGCAGTTTTTCTATTTTTTAAAATATTTGTTTTCTATGCTCATTTTCCTTCAACTAAACGAGGCCTAAAAATTATCAACATTGGCAACATAGTTTTAACTGCATAAGGTTTTAAATAAATACATAATGGTACTAATTTTGACATGGAATCAAAACTTAACAATTAAGAAAAAATTATCTTAATCATCAAACATAATTGATAGGTAGCTATATGAATTAATGAGTTATCATGCTAAGACAAGATCTTATATACTTATTTCATCTAAGTCGTAGCATCCTCTCGAGTCTAAGGATTTAAATGTAATCAAACATAATAACGAAAGGCAATATTTGAATTTCTTGATCTTATATGTGTGTAGAAGTAGATTTAATTACATCGAATATATTCAAGTCTAAAATTCAATCATCTTCATCGTCATTGGATCCATATAGATCTTAAAGCCATTTTATTTTATTTTTCACTTTTTTCATTTTGAAACTCATAAATTATATGAATCTAAGGATGAGAATGGTGATCGAATTTAGACTTGATTATATTTAAATATAGCCAAGTCTACCCCCTCTCTCTCCTTTATTACTATTTTACTAATTAGTTACAAAGAGAGTGCTGGGTTGTGGTTTATAATGGGAATTGGTGAAAGATCCAAGAGGTCTCTTGGCATCCTTTAGTGAAGGATCTCCTTGATCACTTCGGTAGAAATGCATTTTGCCAATTGGCCAACTGGGTCATGTGGTTAGTAGTCTTGCATTTTGCTGAAGGGAGGCTTACCCTCTGGTCCTCCATCATATCTTGTGGTGGAAGATGCCATCTTCTTGTCTTTGTGTACTGTATAGTCTTGCACACCTGTTTATGCATCTGTCAAGCTATGAGGCCAAATGAGAAATGAGATGTATTTTGAATTCGGATCAAGGACTTTATTGGTTTTCACTTACATTTATCTTTAGATACTAGGAAAATTATATGCTATGCCATTGTATTTAGGACTCCTAGGCTAGCTTTTAGAAAATTGTGGGATACGCAAGTCCCCTTGGTAAGTGCTCTATAATTCTGTTATGGTAATGTCATGGCTTAAGATAGGAGTGTTACTGTTGGGTTCATAATCCTTTTGGTGGATTTTGTACAAATGTCAGCAGAGAGTACGATGGTGTATGTTTTCTTTTTCTTTTTTTTTTTTTTTTTTGCTTTTATATTGTATTATGTACTTTGGGTTTATCAAACTGCTGATATCTTTATGAAAGAGGATGTATGCAAAAAGTTCCTGAACGCTGCTTGTATGCAACTAACATCTCCATGGCCATCTTAATCCATTTCTAGTGAATTGAAACGTTCTTCTACATGTAATTGCATTCTTGGACGGCAACGGGGCCAATAGAGTCTTTGTTGAGTTTTATTAAATTATTAGTTTTGGCACTTGAATGTGTGATTACTGTGATCACAGAACTTTGAGTGTGAAGATGACTTGCATATCTAATTCGACTGCTAAATTTGTCCATCTAAGTTAATATAATGTGCTTTCGATAACTTGCATGAAGCTTGCTATCCAGTGTGGATTAGTTTCTTTTGGTAAGAATTGAGGCTCTGCCTGTTCTTCCTTCTGTAGAACAGTCCATAGATCATAAAAGATAAACCTAAATTGGCTATTTGTCATATAATTTGGCATAATTGTGATGCACCTATTCTCTTTCAATATACGTCTGTTTAGCTAAGCACTTTTGGGTGTTTTCTCAAGAAAATTAAGCACTTTTGGATTATCCTACTACAGTTCCAGATGTGACTAAAACTACATGGCAATCGCTTGTCATGGAGTGTGATATTCCTGTGCTTGTGGAGTTTTGGGCTTCATGGTGCGGACCCTGCAGAATGATTGATCCTGTGATTGGCAAACTGTCAAAGGCCTATGAAGGAAAGCTGAAATGCTACAAACTCAACACAGATGAAAACCCTGACATAGCGACCCAATATGGGATTCGAAGCATTTCAATGATGATATTTAAGAATGGTGAGAAGAAAGATGCAGTGATTGGGGCCATGCCAGAAACTACCATAATTACGTGCATTGAGAGATTCATAGAGAGGTAAATTTGTTTGCTCTTGGGAGCTGAAAAGCTTTAATTAGTTATTTGGGGCGAGCAAGTAGTGTTGTTTAATCTTTCCATTGGGCCTTTATAGCTCTATGTATATAGGTGTGGAGATTACAAGAGGTCTCATGTTGCCATGTCAGTAAGTGAAAATGGATGACAAATTATTACTTGTAATTAAATCGATGGACTCTGTTGACAGTTCACAGTTCTCTTATTCAAATCTACATTGTGTGCCTCTTTTAACGCTCTACATCACAATGAACACTCCTCTGATGGGTCCTTGGCTTTGCAGATGGTCAACAGAACATGCTCTGTTGTCGAATTGTGCAGAACATAAAAATCTATTAACCGATTCATAAAGAAGGTGAGATTCCTTCTTAATTTCTGAAGGAATCATAAGCTCCATAACATGTGATTAAATCTACTGCCATTACTGGTGTTTTCAGTTCTCTCATAGAAACTGTACGGCATCATCTGCAATGGCACTGTAAGCAGGCAATGAAAGGAATGGCTGGAGATCAAAGCAAACCAGGAAGGAACTAAGCTGATTGAAATCTTCAGTCTTATTCCTTGGGAAGGAAAATGCTTATGCTATCCTTTTAGTCCTTATTTTAGAGGAGAAATTCACCACGTACTCCTTTTCATGTTTGAAGAGATGGGGGATGGTGGTTATCCTCCACGCCATCCCAGGCTCTAAGGAGCATGGAGGAAATGCCTTCCCCAGTTTATTAGGACCAGAGCATTCTAGGAGCAATAAAGTATTGCTCATTTAGCGTGTTCAAGTAGGAAAGTGGTGCAAGGTGAACAAGAGTCTTAACTTATGGAATTTGGGAGGAGAAGAATATGCGATATTAGTTATGGTGTATCAAGACCATCAAGCATTGATAGCTTTGAACTTAGATAGGAGTGCAACAAGACTCTCTCGTTTTATGACCGTTTTGGATGAGCTAGAGATGCTCGCATACTTCCAAGGACCTTCACTGGTCTTTGGACTAGTCGGCAGCGATTCTCTACTCTCCTTATAAAAAGAAAGAGTGGCAATTTGATTTTTCGTTCCAGGTGGGTTGGAGTCGACTCTAACTTTTCTGGAGTCGGCTCTAACTCGAAACATTTTAAAACGTTATTTCCGGAGTCGTCTCTGACTTTTCTGGGGTCGACAAGAACTTTTCTGGAGTCGACTCTAACTTACCCGGAGTCGACTCTAGGTCGGGGCCAGAAAATTAACGTTCTGTTTCTTCTGTGAGAGTCGGCTCTAACAGTCTCGGAGTCGACTCTAACTTCCGTACCAGATCCGGAGTCGGCTCTGTGATTCTCGGAGTCGACTCTAATGTCTGTAATCTTACCTAGACATTAGATTCGATCCAGAACACGATGTAACTCCTGATTTTGATCATTCAATAGTCTTATAATCTGAAACACTTAATCAAAATCATTAGACCCTTCAATAGTTATACTCAAATAGTTTTGTTAATCATCAAAATCATCAATTGGGTCAACACCCTTGATTCATCACTTTTCAAAGTTGATTTATCCAAAATTTGGACAATTTGGACAAGTTTCAGATTCTTTAAAAAAATTTTCTGAAACTATCATGGAGCCGACACCTCTGGTATCGGAGTCGACTCCAGTTTTTTCTAAGACTTTAGAGCCGACACCTGCCTTTCCAGAGTCGACTCCACTTCGGGCGCTGACAATGTTAGCGACCTGGAGCCGACACCTCGCTTTGCGGGAGTCGACTCCAAGTGGTCCCAGGTTGATTTATTTAGGGCAGAGTCGACACCTTTCCTATTCTAATCGACTCCTAACCTTTCCAAACTCTTCCCAACTCTTTCCAAAACCCAAGATTTCTCAAATTAATCATTTCCTTGCACTTAATGGCACCCAAACGGACGGGATCCTTGTTTGGTGGAGCGGTGACGATGAAAAAGAGGACCGTGAGGCGTCCAGCGTGGTAGCCTTCACCAAGCTCTTCATCCTCTTCATCTGCATCCACACCAAGCGCCGTTCCAAGCCCTTTGTCACCTCAAATCGACACCCTTGCTGGCCGAGTGATCACTATGGGTAGGAAAGTCAATTTTCATTTCTTTAAGGCCGAGGGTTTCTCCATTGGGCAGCAATTAAAGGAATTAGGTTTGGAGAAGGTTTGCTCTCTTGACGTTCCAACTTATCCCGCCTTAGTTAAAGAGTTTTACCATAATTTGTTGAGAGGACATGGAGGTCTTATAAGTTTTGTTAAAGGAAAAAGAATACATTTAACTTCGGAGATTCTTGGAAACCTTTTAGAAATTCATGTTATTGGACTAATTACAAATTCCCATAGTAATAGATTAGGAGCATTATCAAGAATGCTAGGAAGGGATGTTACGAAATTTGAAGAGGTTAGGGTAAACCAGTTGCCCTTAGAGCTAAGATTATTGCATAATATTTGTGGTCGGATTTTATTCCCAAAGACCGGCAGATTTGAGTACGTCTCGGAGCGAGACATTGTTATTATGGACAGTGTTCTGACAGGTCAACCAATCAATTTAGCTGATATGATGATATGGTATATGGCTGAAGCTGGAAACAAAAAGAGATCTACTTTGCCTTACGGCATGGTTTTGACTTTAGCTTTTCAGAACCAAGGTGTATTTATTTCAGATAGTGAACCCATGAAGAACTTAACGCACACTGACTGTTATAGTTTAGCTACTGTGCATCGTATGGGGTTCATGAAGGTGGATGGTAATTGGAAAAGAAAGGGACACCTAGAGGACATGACAGCTGATATTGGAGCTACTGCACCATCAGAGGTTGGCCCATCTGTGAGGCATCCTTCACCTGAGCCCAGTAGACCATCACCACCTCCACCTGTATCTGCATATGTTTCTACTTTTGATTTTTTTGATGCTCAGTTGGTACAGTTAAAAGAACTCCTTGCTTGTCATAAAGAAGAAATGAAGATTGAACTGGATATTAGACTTTTGAGCTTAAGGGAGATGTATTACTCCTTGGAAGATAAAGTAAGTAGAATTGAATCATCTTTTGGAACTTCTTCTAAGGCCTTGAAATGTGATTTAATGAAAATCTTTGAGAAGATCAAGGACATTGCAGGAGATTTTGATACATATTCAAAGTACAATGCGGAGTTACAATAAAAATTACTGTTGCATCTGCTTTTATTGACAGAAGACTAAATGATTTTATAAAGATACAAAGTGAGGGCATGGGAAAGATCTTATAAGAGTTTAAGAGACTTCTTAGATTTTGATATTTAATTTGCTCTATGATGTAATTTAATTTTGTTTGCATTTTGAATGATGTAATGAAGTTTAGTAAAATGAACATTTTGGTGTAATGTTTCTGTATTCAATGAATATCATACTTGAATTTTGATATTAAGTTTCTTGAATTTTAGGCTAACCTTTGATTTGATGTTTGAATTATTCAAACTCCTTTGGTTGATGTTAATTTAAGCCTTAATGCACCTTCTAAACCTTTGTTTATGTATATGCATTATGTGCATTTGATATTAATATGCATCAATGTTATGGAAGAAAAGATAATATATGTGTATGCATGCAAAGGGGAGAAAGGATATTAAGCTATAAGAATGGCACTTACTTGAATATGCATGTTAAATGACAATTAATAACAAATGGCATTAAGATATGCATACCATTTCAATGAACTTAACATATGCACACACATACGGGGAGCTATCTTATTAAGGGAGAGATTAACCTTAATTTAAGAATGTTTTGACAAATATGCATTAATTGATTATGCATATACTCAATGTTTTTATCATCATAAAAAAGGGAAAGATTGTTGGAGAAATTATTGAGAAATTATTTACCCAATTATTGATTTTGATGATTAACAAAAGCCATGAGTATATTCCCTGTGTTTATGATAGATTTGATAAGTGTTTCAGGAATTAAGATTAGTTATTTATCCAAATGGTACTTAGAAATCAGTTTTGAATTGAATTTCAATGGAATTTATTTAAGTTCAGAACTTGGAGCCGACACCTAGAACCACTCGAGCCGACTCCAGAGCGTATCATAATAGTTTAATATTTTTGGCATGGTTCGGAGTCGACACCAAGAGTTTCGAAGCCGACACATGAAGTTTCAGAGCCGACACCCGACCTGGCGGAGCTGACTCCAACCTGAGATACAGAGAAACTATTTTCTGCTTCAAAAGCCGGAGCCAACACATGGATTTTGATAGCCGACTCTAACCTGAGTTACAGAGACTATGTTTTTTGGAGCAATTTCTGGAGCCAACACATCAGAAATCGAGAGCCGACTCCAGTCTGCAGGGAGTCGACACTTTGCAAAGTCGGAGCCGACTCCACGTCGAATTAATTTTTGCTATTTATGGAAAGATGATCTTGAGCCGACAGATGAAAAGTTGGAGCCAACTCCAACCTGTCAAGGATGATTTTCAAAAGTGCCAGATCAGCTCTAACGGATATATTTTCTCACCTAACTCTCAACGGATCTATTTTCTTGCATGGAGAATCATCAAGGTACTTTGTAATGACTATTTTCTCACCTAATCTTGGATTAAGACTCTATAAAAGGAGGGATTCGTCCGTTTGAAAAGAAGAACAAGAATAGAGAGAAAATAACAAGAAAATCGAGAGATATTTAAAGGAAAAATCTCTGAGTTTACATCCACTTTCAAAGAGAGATTCAAAAGAAATCCTAAGTCTTAAAAGTTCAAATTCGGAGGATTCTCAAAAGAGAAGAGAAGAAGAGCAAAAGCCCTATTTCCTCAAAGTTCTCTCCAACAGATTTCGGTCAAGAATCAGAGCTGAAGCTTGATTCAACCATTCAAAAGAGAGGAGGAAAAGAAGAAAAGAAGAAAAGCTTAAATCCACTTGGCTTCAATCAGGCTTTTCTTACTCTTGTTTATTTACATTGCTTATTTGCTCATTTAAGGAGCTTTACTTTGTTGTAAACATTATCTTGATTTGCTGTTTACTAATTCAATCAGGAGGATTGAATTAGTTGAGGTAGTTTACCTCGGGAACAAGCTAGTTTAGCTTGGGGTTAAGGTTTTGTGCTGGTGAACCTGTGAAAACCGACTGGGTTCGTTGTGACCCCGTGTAAAACAATAAGTTAGAGTTGTGAGCTTTTAAAATAACTCAACTGTAATCAGTGGATTATAGTGTGGACCCAAGAGTTGCTTGGGAGTGGACGTATGTATGGAATACACCGAACCACTATAAATATCTTGTGTTTGTAGTGATTGTCTCTATCTCTCTCTCTCTCCTATTGTGTTTTACATTATTTCTTCACTTCACAAGTTCACTTAATCCTTGTGAGATAGGTTTTAAGTTTTAAGTGTTAAATTTTTTAAAGAACCCAATTCACCCTCCCCTCTTGGGTTGCCATCTGGGCCAACATAAATGATGAAAATTATTAGCTAAAGACTGAGCTTTATTTTGTGGAAAGCAGGTTCAGCGCTAGTTGATGGATCCCTTGAGTGGCCCAAGGACAACAATGACCAATGTTGTCAAAAGGTTGACTGGATGACAAAGTAGCAATCAGTATCTGATGACCTCTGGTCAAATGCCATTAAGCCAAATGCTTTAGCTGGCCTCATGAATCACTTTACATTTGCAAGAATCTCAGCAAAAAAATTTCAATTTTACCAAGGTTATAAATATCATTGGACATTGTTGTCCTAATTTTTTTTTCTTTTTGGATAGAATGGGATCTTTCGTATGTTAATATTTTGGGAATGTGTTTGGTATCCATACTAGATTGAGGTGAGATTGGATTAGCACCCTGGTCACATCGGCTCTCTAGCTAATCCCACATTCTTTATTAGGTTTGGCAATTCAATCCTTTTAAGTATATCAAAGTAACATATTGGTGAGGTTTTTCTTTCGAATGTTGGATTAGATTGAATTGGATTCCAATCCAATCTGGCAATCCAAACACGATCTAAATGGTGGATATTTTATACCATTCAATCCTTTTCTTCGATTCTCTCTATCTCAATACTTAAAACAAGAGGAATCTATACCACTCTATAAGTATTTAAAACCTTAAACTTTAACAAGAAAGTTTTATGAAGTATTACAATAGTTAATTTAAGGGTTATGTCCTAGGATCTCTCTTTTGCTCCTATATCCAAATGTTCATCCAAATGCGTATTGAAGCAAAGGGTACATAAAAAGATGAACTGCATAAATAGGAAAAAGAGTGTTCTAACTTCTTGTTGAATGAAGATCAAATTTTCTAGTCATCAAAATTCAGAATTTGCCAAATAAAAGGATAAATAGAGTATTTCTAGTCATGCCCTTTTTGTTAATAAATAAGCAAGACCAAGGACTATTTTGCCTTCACTGCTTACAAAAGCTGAATTTATGGTTGTCAGTGGAAATTGTTGTTGTGGATATGGATGAAGTAGAGGCTGTAGCTTCGGCACTTGTACCCTATTTGAAGTTCACAAAAACACACTTTACAACAAAAATAGATCACTCAGAGAAACAGAGTAGGATCTTCATGGTAAATCAATTAGACCAAATGAAAAGAGAGCAAATGTTGTCACTTGTCACCCAATTGATACAGTCAACTCACCTAATTAGAGTGTATGTATTTATGATGATTAATTAATTGAACTTTTGAAGTGCATGGAGACACTTGCAAAAACAAATCTTTAACCTTCTTAGGCCTCATCTGGTAGATCATAAAATGGTTTCTAAAAACTCTCATTCTCGTAGAAAAACATTGTTCCATCAGACACAACTTTCAGTGCAGTCATAGGAATGGAGACTGTTTGATTCTTCCTTAAGAAAAGCATCTTTTTGGAAAAATAAGCAGCAACCAGATGGGGCCTTATGGTAAGTCGCCTTGCTGATTCTTCACGAATTATCATTTCACATAAGCCATAGGTTAATTGTTAGGTATTTTTACACCCTTGAAATACCTTGGCATTGGCATAGGTATGGTATTGGCAACTGACATGGTAACTTGGAAAATAAAGTATAGAAGTTAAAAATTTTCTCCCTTTTTCTAAATCTTTGATAAAAAGAGAGAATTTCTTCATATGTTGGACAAGCATTTTTGTAATACAATAAGAATCAGTATGCAGAAATCGCATTTTTTGTCAATGTTATGTCACCATCTTAAGGCATTTAGGCAATGCATGTTTAAGAAATAAATTTATGAGAAATAAATTTTTGAAAATATAATTTTGATAAGCTTGGTTGGCTATAAGAAAAAGGAAACGGACTTTCTTGAATGGCTCATGCTTGATTTGTTACTGACTTTTCTTTAGAAAAAGACAATAGAATACCATATATGCCCTTAGAATATAAGATTCAAGTTTGGTGATTGAAAGTACCATTTTTAATTATTAAGTTAAAAAAATTCTCTACCATTATTTTTTAATAATATAAATAATTTTATAGTATAAACTATATGATAATATATAGTACAACATTACAATGTTATAATTATAATAAGATAATTATACTATAATCTAAATATTATAATATATCATAATTTAATTATTTATGAGCCTATGGGCATTTTGGAATAAAAGTTTTTTAGCCAATTTTTCAATCCATAAGAAGTGGCTTTCTTATGTTCCTCATAGGTCATCACTTTCTATAAAACATGAGAAGCAACTTTCTGGGAAGTTCTCTTTCTCTTTGATTCATTTAAAACCTCCAAACAAATAGGAGGCAGTTTTTCTATTTTTTTAAAAAATATTTGTTTTCTATGCTCATTTTCCTTCAACTAAACGAGGCCTAAAATTATCAACATTGGCAACATAGTTTTAACTACATAAGGTTTTAAATAAATACATAATGGTACTAATTTTGACATGGAATCAAAACTTAACAGCTAAGAAAAAATTATCTTAATCATCAACCATAATTGATAGGTAGCCATATGAATAATGAGTTATCATGCTAAGACAAGATCTTATATACTTATTTCATCTAAGTCATAGCATCATCTCGAGTCTAAGGATTTAAATCTAATCAACATAATAACAAAAGATAATATTTGAATTTCTTGATCTTATATGTGTATAGAAGTAGATTTAATTACATCGAATATAATCAAGTCTAAACTTCAATCATCTTCATCATCATTGGATCCATATAGATCTTAAAGCCATTTTATTTTTTTTCACTTTTTTCATTTTTGAAACTCATAAAAATCTAACTAAGATGCATATAATGCAATGGTATGTAGATTAAAAGCGTGGTGCCATGTGAGACCAAGAATCCAAGAATCCATATCCATTCATATGGCTGCAGCAATAGTGCCACTTAATTAACCAAAACTAAAGGCATGTTATTTTTGTGCTCTTTTCTTGTGTATTTGTTTCTTCCTTTATTTTTTTTTCTTTGTTTTTTAAGCTTCTGCACTTCCTAACCACCCAACATGAACATAAAAATCAATCACATCTAGAGAAGCTTCATACAACCTTGTATGTGGGGGAGAAAAAAAATGATGGCCGAAGGCAGCCTCCAACTTTTCAAAGATAGCCTTTTTTTAATGATGCAACTTGTTATGTATAAAAATCAACTTTTTATACTCAAATTTTAAAACTACATAATTTTGGAGCTTTACCACTATCCTTTTCTTCTGCCTAATAAAAAGAGTTTTCTGCAACTCCTTAATTTCCTCCTTCCATTTCTAGTGAATTGAAACGTTCTTCGACATGTAATTGCATTCTTGGACGGCAACGGGGCCAGGAATCTTTGTTGAGTTGTATTAAATGATTAGTTTTGGCACTTGAATGTGTGATGACTGTGATCACTGAACTTTGAAGTGTGAAGATGACTTGCATATCTAATTCGACTGCTAAATTTGTCCATCTAACTTGATATAATGTGCTTTCAATAACTTGCATGAAGCTTGCTATCCAGTGTGGATTAGTTTCTTTTGGTAAGAATTAAGGCTCTGCATGTTCTTCCTTCTGTAGAACAGTCCATAGATCGTGAAAGATAAACCTAAATTGGCTATTTGTGATAAAATTTGGAATAATTGTGATGCACCTATTCTGTTTCAATATACGTCTGTTTAGCTAAGCACTTTTGGGTGTTTTCTCAAGAAAATTAAGCACTTTTGGATTATCCTACTACAGTTCCAGATGTGACTAAAACTACATGGCAATCGCTTGTCATGGAGTGTGATATTCCTGTGCTTGTGGAGTTTTGGGCTTCATGGTGCGGACCCTGCAGAATGATTGATCCTGTGATTCGAAGCATCCCAACAATGATGATATTTAAGAATGGTGAGAAGAAAGATGCAGTGATTGGGGCCTTGCCAGAAACTACTTTAATTACATGCATTGAGAAATTCATAGAGAGGTAAATTTGTTTGCTTTTGGGAACTGAAAAGCTTTAATTAGTTATTTGGGGCGAGCAAGTAGTGTTGTTTAATCTTTCCATTGGGCCATTATAGCTCTATGTATATAGGTGTGGAGATTACAAGAGGTCTCATGTTGCCATGTCAGCAAGTGAAAATGGATGACAAATTATTAGTCGTAATTAAATCGATGGACTCTGTTGACAGTTCACAGTTCTCTTATTGAAATATACAGTGTGTGCCTCTTTTAACGCTCGACATCACAATGAACACTCCTCTGATGGGTCCTTGGCTTTGCAGATGGACAACAGAACATGCTCTGTTGTTGAATTGTGCAGAACATAAAAATCTATTAACCGATTCATAAAGAAGGTGAGATTCCTTCTTAATTTCTGAAGGAATCATAAGCTCCATGACATGTTAAACCTACTGCAATTACTGGTGTTTTCAGTTCTCTCATTGAAACTGTACGGCACCATCTGCAATGGCACTGTAAGAAGCAAAATTTTGTGTACTATTATTGATCTCTATTGATATTTGTACTGTGATTGCTTTATGTAGAAGCGTCAAAGTTGATGTTGTGCAGCTCAACGTTCACTAAATTTGGCATCTTGGCAACTCATCTCAATCGTAGGCAATGAAAAGAATGGCTAGAGATCAAAGCAAACCAGGAAGGAACCAAGCTGATTGAAATCTTCAGCCTTATTCCTTGGGAAGGAAAATGCAGACCTATTGATTAAATATGCGATTTTAGTTATGGTGTATCGAGACCATCAAGCACTGAGGTAGCTTTGAACTTATGGTAGGAGTGCAACAAGAGTTTCTCGTTTTATCACCGTTTTGGATGAGCTAGAGATGCTCGCATACTTCCAAGGACCTTCACTGGTCTTTGGACTAGTCGGCAGCGATTCTCTGCTCTCCCTATAAAAAGAAGAGTGGCCGCATGCGCCTTCATAATTCATGGTTTTCGACTGTTCAATGGCTAGTCTCATCTTTGCTGTCATAAGTTGCAGCTGTTAGAAATTTTAAATAATGGATGCAAATTCTATAAGTGTCGCTAATGAAAGAAAGTAAACATTAGATAAATAAAAATAATTGAGCAAGAAAACAGCCATCCAGATTATGTTGTTCACCCTCCAAGATTCAAGTATAGTAGCATCTTGCTCCCAAGTTGTGGTGTTGGTTGGGATGCTGAGGGTCTTCAATTGCTTGCAGCCCACTAGTAGAAGAAGCCTCAGGTCGTGGAGGCAGAGGAGCGAGGGAGGCAAGAACAAGATATTGGTGTCTTTGAGAACAAGCACTCGAAGTTTGCACATGTACTCGAACATGCCGGCCGGTAGCATGCCGGTCGAAGGGGAACACTCGACAAGGAGCAATGTAGATAGCTCGGGGCAGTTGCAAGGCGGTTGTTGGATGCCATGACCATGCTTCAGCTTCACCGATATCCAACGGTACTGCTCCCACTTCTCAGCGTTGCCATCCCACTCTGGCTTTAATAATAATAAGTGACGAGGGTGCAGCAGGGTTTCATCCCACACCAGGCTCATCCCTGTTGAGGCGATCATCACATCCTCTGCCCACTCTCGGACTCCTGGACCCATGAATTGGCATTGCAGCTCTTGAGACACAGCATCTGCCATCTCCTTTCCTCTATCTCCTTCTTCTATGAGCCCCTCCAACACCAGAAAACTGCTCATCTGAATAATTTGATCATTGAGCAAGGATGATTGCACTAGCATGGTGTACCAGAAGCATTCGAGGACTTTCGTTGGTGTTAGTGTGCTCCTCCTCCCACTGATTCTGATGTTGTTGATATAATCAGCCACTTCTGTGGCTTCTTCCTGTAGGCTCATAGAATATTCCAGAGGTACCCCTCGTTCGATACACAGTGAAGCCTGAGGTGCCATTGAATTAGCTATGGAGATGTTCGTTCTCGCATCTTGTAATTGGATGGTGAATAACATCTTGCCTCCAGTCCATCTTGTCATAGTTGGTATTCCCATACATTCATGTCAATTGTTGTTCCAAGATTGCGCACTAAAAGCAAAAATTTACGTCCTTCAAACTTCGGTAGATCACCTCGCTGATTTCTGGAACTATTCCTCTCCTGTCAGTTGTTAACCCAGTGAAGTCATCATCCTCATCATGCTCGTCAAACTTAGCCATGGTGGAATGGTGGAGCCCGAGTGCTTCTGCTATCATCCTCTGCACTAGCCTTGGGCTTTGCTGGGTGGGCAACCTCACCCATACGACTTTGTCAAAATGAAGGCGAGGGTCGTGACTGGATTCCAGTTGTTGAGCCACGTTTTTGAGGATGGCGGAGGCCCCGACTCCATTCCATCCCCAGATGAAGACAATCCGATATCCTCGTCTGGTAGAAATTGTTCAAGCAATCTATTTTCTATTTCCTGGAGGGTGACGTACGTATTTTCATTTATAGGCTCGATGGACATCTCAGCATCACTTCCTCTTCTTTCCTTGTTGATAGGCCTTCTCCTCTATTCCTCCTGAATCCTCCTCCTAGAATGGAGTGACAACTAAAACATGGCAGGTGAAATGATGGATGGCAATATTGAACCTTGTCAAGCCATAGACACTCAATATTCTCTATGCCTGCAACAAAGGAAGGGTTATACTCAACTCAACTCATCTAAGCCTTTCCCAACTACAAAAACATAAAAACTAATATAAAGGAAGGGTTATATGGCATTAAAAAAACTATCCACAACAAAATCATTGTTGTTTCGTATATTTACATAAAGCCCTTTCTTGAGAGTAAAGGATGGGGATCTCAAACTAAAAACATTCGGTAGCTCTTTTAATGTCAAAATGATCATTAGTTGCAAATTTATCGGAATACAAAAAAACTTGGTTACATAACTAGTTGAAATTGAAACTAAGGAAACGGGTTCAATTTTTTTTCTATTAAGAAAAATTAAAGTATAGAATAGTTATAGAATCCTAAAATGGAAAAAAAAAATCTTATTTTCGAGTAATCAAATTCTCAATGAACATGTAGACTTACAAATATGTTTTTAATTACATAATATTTAAGTTCATCTGATTATGGAGGAGAAAGAAACTATATTAACATATTCAACACAAATTATTTTTTAAAATAAAAAAATAAACTAAGGAAAGTAGATTATAAGTTTCTTTTTCATTAATTAATAATAAAATGGAATATAAAGTCTCAATTTGTAATATAGTGGTTCGACCTTTTATAATTTTGGTTAGATTTCTCTTTCAATTAAAAGATATTAAGCTTTTCAAGATAGACATGACTAATAAAAATAATCATGAAAATTTTACCAGAGATAAGTATCAACTTCTACATTCACTTTATTTGTAACCTCTTCATCTAATATTTCTCATAATGATAGATATGTTTGGTTAAAGTCTTTCCTTAAAAGAAAATTTTGAGTTTACCTAACTCATTTTGAATCTTCACCAAACTCGATGTAGATTATTTTGGCTACTACGATGACTAAGAGAGTTTCATCATATTGAAAAATTGAATCACACACAAACTTACAAAGATTCTAGCTTACTTGTATAATATCTAATTAAGGTGCTTTTTTATCAAAATTAGGTAACTTTTCAAGTTTTATGACAAAGCATCATTTTGTATAGTTATAGCACAGTGAACTATAGCTAAATTCCATCATCACGGTCCCAAAACAAGTTGGTCAAAATAAAAATTTCTATTTTGAGAAATATCTTGATTGGCACTTTCTCAATTTAGAAAGAATTAGGTAAAATGATTAAAGACAAATTCGATGCAAAAATTGAGATCTACCTCATCTATTTTTAATTATTTTCCATTAGTCATGCCTACTTTGAGAAGCTATAATATTTTTAATTTGATCAACGATCTCACTAGTATAAATGAAGATTTTTATAAATAGTTATATAATTCATTGATAAAAAAAGAATTATTGATTGATGAAAAAAAGAATTTAGACCTAATTTTGCTCCTTTTTATATTTATATTTATATTTTTAAAAAAAGATATGATTTTAGCAAATTTAAAAATTTCTTACTTTTTCCAAATCAAATCATATATGGTTGCATATCTCAGTGCTCAAATGCAATTTCTTTTTTCTTAAAACCTTATAATATGCAACTCAATATTTATGTCTCATTTTATTTTTATAATTTAATATGTTCATGATCTAGATTAAGCATGAAAACAAAGAAAATTGTAATCATTGTGACAAAAAATGTGCTTTTGGAATGAAAAGTTTTTGAAATTCTAATGAATTATCAATGACTTATAAATTATAAATTGAGAATGGATTTGGAGGTTGTGATTTATAATTTTATTTTGAACTCTCTCAATCAGATAATGACCTAAGCTTTGCTAATGGGGGTTATATCTTCACAATTTGATCATCATAAAAATAGTTTCATTCTAAATTCATACTGTAGGGGTCAAACATTTTTTTTGACTTATGCTACCATAGTTCAATATAGTTCTTAATCCTATTAAAAGAATAAGTAAGATTATGGTCATAAAGATTGAAAAGGAAAATTAAAATTATATAATTATTTTTTTCACAAAACTCATTAGTTGTGCTAAATATTTATTTTATTGAGATTGTATAACTATTTTTTTTACAAAACTCATTAGTTGTGCTAAATATTTATTTTTTATTATTAGCTATTATCTCTTTTACAACCATTGTTTTTAATTTTATTACTATTAGCTATTCTATCACTTATAACACTCTATTTTGCTGTTGAAGTTGAGTGTTTTTATTGTTACTATTGTTGGACCATGAATTATTGGTGTTAAGATTTGTATGCCTTGTGGGTGGGTCATTAAGAATACAATCTATTTGTCACATACTTATCTTGTTTAGTTGGGTCAAGGCTCCAACAAAAGTAGATTTAAGTTCAGGTGAATTATACTAAGCTATGCTGAGCAATTTAATTTAATTGGCAACTTAAATTAAGCCAAAGTTGCGCTCAAGTCTAGCTCAGTCTTAATGATGCCATGCTTATTTCACATGTGGGAATTATTGCATTATACAAAATATATACCTAGATAATATGAATCAGAATATTATGCAAATATTAAATATTTGATAAAATAGTTAATTTAAAAATTAATCATAAGTCACCAAAATAAATATTTATACATTATATGCCGTAAATTAGAACACAAAAATGTCTAAAAATCAAAAACTATAATTTTTGGTGTCTTTATTCTATTTATTGAGTAAAATTGATGGTTTTAATAGTACTATGTTTGCAGTGGTTTAAACATCAAAACGTATTGAATCTAGTCTATTCATGTCCATAAACACTTATGATCAGGAGCATGTTTTTTCTTATTTGCATAATTGAGCTAGCTAGTTCAAAGTTTACAATTCATTTTTTTCGTTCATTTGATGCATTCATAAGAGATCACAACCATATATAATATTTTATTTGGCCACTACTTTTAAATTATTAAATTTTTTATCAAAGATTTAATGTTAGTGCATAATCATAGGGATGCAACTAGGTCAGATTTGGGCCACACTCAGATAGGTTTATATTTGTATGCAATAAGATAATCTAGTTTTGATCTAGTTTCATATTTTCTTTATTAGATTCAATTTAGGTTTGAATATATATTTAGATAATTAATAACTCTATAATAAGTTTAAATTTTATTTTTTATTGAAACTTTTCTCTAGCATTTGTTTCTGAGAGCCTAAACAACTTTAGAAATATGAAAATAGTATTTCAATAACTATTGTTTAAATTTAAAATTTATTCCAAATATTTTCACCTAAAAGAACAATTAATTAAAGCCTTTCCTATGAATTATTATGTATCAATAAATTGAAAGGTTGTATCTAAAGGCAAACTATGATATTGTTAAAAAAAGGTAGATCCTCCTAGTCAAGCCTAATATCTCCAACCAAAATAGAAGAGGAACAACTAAACACCAATTTAGAGAGTAAGAGGAAAACTTAATATTTCATTAAAATATTATTCAAGAGGAAAGCTTAATATTTAATTAAAATATTCTTCAAATACAAGATTAAAGAGACAAGCTGAAGGAAAACTTTATATAAAACAAATAACTTCTTGCTTAACTTGTACACATATAGACCTCACATATAGGGTTCTTTAAAACTAGCTTACAAAAGAGTTTTCTAATAAAGAATATAGAATTATCATGAATTCTCTAGAGAAGAGTTCTCTACAATGACAAGGAATGATGGCTAAATGGAAGGTTTCATGTATTGAATAGAAAAAGAGGTGTTTGGATGGAGTATGATGATCTTACAATATGATGGTTGGTTGGCCACGTAATTAATGTATAGGTTCAAAAATTGAAATTAGTAGTACCATAATAGATGATAAAGTTAAATGAACTGCATCAAAATGGTTTTCATATAAGCAAACTAGCAAATTATAATATTACTCATAATATCTAGCCCCTTATAGCATGGCATAATTAAAGAAAATAAAATATACTACTAGCTAAGATAAATAAGGCAGCCAAAAGTATAATTTACAATGTTTAACAAGCATGTTAGTAAATCAATGTTTTTATAAGCATATGATAAATACTTTAATACATATATTATGATTGGACATTTAAACTATTCATTGAATTATTAGAATAGATAAGGGTCACATTCAAAGTCAACTAAATACCTGTAGATTATCACGTTATTGAAATAATTGATTTGGTAATTTGGTATTAGGTCATAACTATAGTGGGCCAATATAAATTAACCTAAGCTTGATGCAATCAATGGGTCAAGTAATTGAGTTGCATCAAAATCATGTAACTAAATCAAAATTTCTTACAATCCTCATTTAGAAAAAGGTTTTTGGAGATGAGTCCTTAAATTCTTCTATGTTAATCCATGCCCTTCCATGTCTATATAAAAGTTCTTGTAAATTCTTTATTTGTAAAAATTAGTCCTTTTAGTTTTCATTGATCAAACCTTTGTTAAGATGAGCCAAATTTGTAGAAAATAAAAATACTTTTGACTTAACAAGAAACCATAATTGATCAGGACTTGGCCTTTTCTTTCTTGTTCTACCCACTTGTTGCTTAAGGCTTGAGTGTTAGATAATCAATTGTGGAGAAACATATCTTAAAAGGTAGGTAAGCATGAGAGCTAGGGGCAAAAATACAACTAGTTAATGCTATTAAAATAATATAAGTAGAATATTTTTTATTATTTAGTTAACTTAGATAGGGAGTTGCTTAATTAAAAATTTACAAGCTTTTTGGGTTAAAATATAAATACAAAGAAGACAAGTATCCATAGGTAAATACAAAATATTTCAAGAACTATTTTTTTTTCTTTAAAAAAAGTCTTCTTTTGAGGAAAGGAGAGACAAAGATTCTATCTAATCATTAAATATCAAATGATAAGCATAGCAAATCAACCTATAAAAGCATCAAAAAATAGCAAAACAACACTTCAAACTTCTAATCCTAATATGATAAAAAAATTAATTTCAAAACACTTTCCTTCCAAGAAAACCATTATCTCCAAATTCTTAAAAGGATTCAAAAATTGTAATTTCAAATTCAATCTTGTTGATTCCACTCCCCTGTGTAGAAGATTATGCTTCCAGCATAATGATTAGAGTAAGCTATAGCGAAACTAACATTCCAAGTATTAAGAGGAGAGAAGGATATAGAAGAAAAGATGAGAGATATAGAGAGATGAATAAAGAAGACAACAGAAAAAGAGAGATGAGTAAAGGTGGAGCAACACTATTACTATGGAAGTAATATTACATTATCTGTACACGAAAGGAGCAAAGTGGAAGAAAACAATAATAGCTTGTTTGATATTTTCTTTGAAAAAATTTGTATAAGAAAATAAATTTTATCATGTTTGATTGATAGAAAATTTGTATGAGAAAATACCAATTTGACTATCATAATCCTAGAATAAAGATTGCATAAGAATTAGGTGGACATGAGAGGAAAATAAAACATATTGAGGAATAGTTTTGATCTTTTGGTATCAAAATTTCTTCTGGTGAGAAGAAAAAAGTATAAAAAATAATATCCTTCTATGCTATTTATTTTCTAATAAAAGAACAAAAAGTATGTAGCATGTACATATATTTTTTATTTTTATTTTAATTAAATATGAGAAAATATGGTTAGAAAAAGGATTTTTTTTTTATTTTCTCTGATCAAACAACCCCCTATATATATATGGGCTGAAAGTGGGCTTATGCTGGCTCTAACTAATTTAGGCTGAGTTTGGGCATAAAATTAGAACTCAAAAAAAATTTAAGTCAAGCTTGGGCTATTACTTGATTGATCCGAACTTAAGTCTGAAATAGGCCCGAAGCATTGGTCCTTAGTCAGACCCAAATCTAATCTAAATATAATCTCAAAACATTAAAATATAATGGGGCTTCTAATTTTTATATTAAATTTTCTATTAATTAGGTATTATAGGTCTCGTATTATAATAAATTTTTTAAAATAATTAGATACAATTACTTTAAATGTTTCTTGTTTTTATGTACATATTTAAAAACTAAAAAATAACTTCCTTTGTATAATTTTTTTGCTTAAATAAATTATTATGGACCAGCTCAATTAGCTCGAAATTGACTCAAAAAATACTCAAAACTAACTCGCTGCTTATCGAGTCGAGCTCGAGCTACTCAAGTATATTATCGAGTCGAGTTTGAGTATTAAAATACTCGGTTTAAAAAGCTCATGAACTTAATCGAGCTTACTTAATTTTACTATTGTACCCTTATAATTATACATGTTTACAATATTGTCTTAACTATATAAAATTCCTTTGAATTTTTAGTTAAGAACATATTTTATTTTAATTTTAAAATTATTTTTTTAAGTTTTATATAAAAATTCGAATTGAGTCGAGTCAAGCTTGAGTTTATTGAGTATTTCATCAAGCTCGAGTTTGAGCTCTAAATAAAAAACTCGATCGAGCTCGAGTTAAGTTTCGAGCTTTAAACTTTAGAGTCGAGCTGAGCTCGAGCTTGGCACTATGTGACTCGACTCGGCTCAATTATACCCCTACTCCATCTTATGCTAGTTGTTGCATACATGTCATGCATCCTCGCTTGGGCAATAAAATATTTTTTATTTTGAGCTATCATTTGGGCAATTATATTGTCCCTCTTTTGGATTGCAAAATGAAAAATCTTAATAGTAAATTATGAGCACGCAATAATTTTGAAATTTTTTTAAAAATTGAATGATGTAAAATAGGCTTGGCCATCCAAATTGACTAGAAGAAAAGTGTTAGTAATGCTTATGCAGGCAACAGAAATGCATTTAACATTTTGTAAAATAAACATGCAACGGAAGCAATAAAATATTGGATCTAATCCAATATCAGCCTACAACAGAATCAATATATATATAAATAAATAAAAATAAATAAAAAAAAGGATAGATCAAATCTATGTTGATATAAATAATATAGATCATATATATGTTTGTGGCCTAGTGTCTTAGATCATATCTAAGTCAATAGTAACAAATAAATATTTTACCTTTTGATGCTTAATAACTCATGCAGCAGTAGAAGGCGATGGTAGGTAGTACTTCTACAAGCCACACAAAGATGTATGGCCTCTACAGGTGATCCACACCAGGGCTCTGGTGCCTATTCGGAGTGCTAGCTCCTCTCATAGGCTTCGACGATGAGATTTCTTCTCTTTAACACCAAGGTGCTCATGGAATTATCAAAAGGATGTATATCATGAGAAAATATCTTACCCTCAGGTTTTATAGCCAGAATCCCTTTTACCCTAAAAACTTCTATCTCCTTGTCATTTTCTTTTCCAACATTTCTTGAAAGATAAAGAGGAACCTTCATCTTCATTTTCATTTAAAAACCGAAAAGGAGTTAAGGAAGAAACTCGTTATCTCCTTTTTCAATTAAAAATCGAAAAGGTTAGAAGTTAAGAAATGAGAGGTAATTAGGAAGAGGTCATTAACAACCATTTTAAATTCAGACTTAAAGTTTTAAATTCAAAATTCAATCTTTAAACTTGAAATTAAAATTAGTTTGAAATTCAAATTTATAATTCAAATTTAAACGGGTAAGGATGTTAACATTAGGCTTACCTAAATTTGAGTCCAAACCAAATCCTATTTGATTTGACCAAGATGTTCATAGCTCAATCAAATTGAGCTAGCCAGCAATCGTATTGCTAATTTAATCCTTTAATTAATTTACTAACATTTTGTTTCTCAATCATCCAGTCAGGTAGAATCCCCTATGGCGTGTGACCCCATAGGTTCGAATACGAAGCCGGTAGCACTGGAACACTTCCAATACTAATCGAAGTCGCCATCTAGCAATGACATCCAACGTCCGGATAGGCCGAAGGTTGCAGAACAACAATCAAGAACCTCTGGCATATGGTTACCATATAATTCATCCCTTTGATCCTTAATGCTCAAGATGACTTAGGTTTTAACTGCCAACCCTTAATCAGTTCATCCATAAAGTGTCTCAATATTCATAAGTCCTATGACTCCTCACAGGGACTATCCTGGCCAAGGTTTTGCTAAATTAAAACACAGTGAGACATTTATTCCAAACTATTTGGAGGGGTCAATCTCATCTTGATCCACTCACTGCTCCACAAGTACTTTACTGCACCCAAAAATCTTCTATCATTGGATTAAAAATTTAGGTAATCCGGCACCAAAGTACAGTAGGTTGCTTGCAAGCTACCATGGTGATCTCAGGTCAGATGGACACTTATATCCATATCCCTTCGCGAATACTTCTTGGCAGAAGAGTATTCCGTAGATTGGTCATGTTCAGCGAAATGTCATACACCTCACCTGCATGTCATACCAGTGTCATTACACTCCTTGGTAAAGAGAACAACCAACCCATATGACATACAACGATCTTTACTTGATACATAGTTGTTCTATAACTATATATCATTTGGTCGCGACTATTTTAAGAACCACTCAATAAACCCTCTTTTTATTGAATAGATTATGGTTCTAAGGACTCCATCACAAAAGAATTTATTTCAGAAAGATGCGATGTGATGAACTGTAAAATAAATATTTTATTAATTTATAATTCATATACATTTATAACTTGCACAATCATCTACATGTTAATTGATTGGCTTTAGGACACAATTCCCAACATCTCCCACTAGGATTAATGCCACTCAGAATAGTATTTAATACCCATCTTCCATTTATGGTCATCAAATTCTTTGATTCCAAGAGCTTTAGTGAATGGATCGGCTAGGTTCTCCTTTCCATCAATCTTCTGAAGGTCGATGTCATCTCGCTCCACGATTTCTCGCACAAGGTGATAACGGCGCAGGATATGTTTGGTGTGTTGATGGGACTTTCACTCTTTGGCTTCAACAATGGCTCCGGTGTTGTCACACAGTACACCAAAATAGGGCCATCCAGAGAAAGTGTTACTCCCAGTTATCCTAAAAACCTTCGCAACCATACAGCTTCCTTTGCTGCATCCGATGCTGCAATATATTCCGCCTCGCATATTGAGTCCGCCACAGTGTGCTGCTTGAAACTTTTTCAACAGATCGCTCCTCCATTTAGGGTAAAAGAAAATCCTGATACACTCTTGCTGTCATCCCTATCTAACTAAAAACTGGAGTCAGTATACCCCACAAGTTTTAAGTCAGGTTCTCCATAAATTAGCCATTGGTCCTTAGTATTTCATAAATACTTAAGAATAGTCTTTGCTACTTTCCAATGAGCGTCATCTGGGTCAAACTGGTATCTGCTCACTATCCCTAGTGAATATGCCACGTCTGGTCTAGTACATGTCATAGCATACAGGATTTTCTCTGGAGTTGTCGCACAATCCATTTTGAAGAGAGAAACTCCATGGCCTATTGAAAGATAGCCTTTCTTGGAATTCTTCATGCTGAACCGTTTTAGCACAGTGCCTATGTATGTAGATTGGGATAATCCCAGAAGCCTCTTAGATCTATCTCTATAGATTTTCATACCAAGTATATAAGAGGCTTCACCCAAGTCCTTCATAGAAAACTGAGATAACAACCAGACCTTTATTCCCTGTAGTGCTGGGATGTCATTCCCGATTAAGAGAATGTCATCCACATATAACACAAGGAATACAACTACAAAATCATTTGCCCATTTGTAAATGCAAGGTTCTTTTCTATTTCTAACGAAACCATATGTCTTGATACATTTATCAAACCGCATGTTCCAACTCCGAGATGCCTGCTTCAATCCATAAATGGATCTTTGTAGCTTGCACACTTTTGACTCATCTATGGATGTGAACCCTTCAAGTTGTATCATATACACCTCCTCATTCAGCTCACCATTCAGGAAAGCTGTTCGGACATCCATTTGCTAGATTTCATAATCAAAGTGTGCTGCTAAAGCAAGCATAATCCGAATGGATTTGAGTATTGCCACAGGAGAAAACGTCTCATCATAGTCTATACCATAACGTTGACGATATTCCTTGGAAACCAGACGGCCTTTATAGGTCTCTACCTGCCCATCTGCGCCTCTTTTCTTTTTGAAAATCCATTTGCATCCAACGGGTTTTATCCCCTCGGGTGGATCAACCAATGTCCATATATTGTTGATTTCCATAGACTTCATTTTAGATATCATGGCTTCTAACCATTTCTCAGAGTCAAACCTCTGCATTGCATCCATATAGGTGATCGGATCCTCATTGTTCTCATCGAATTCAATAGGATCGTTGTCCCGGACCAAGAAACTATAGTATCTGTCCGATTGACGGAATACTCTACTAGATCTCCTTAATGGTTCTTATATAGGCTCTGGGTTTATTCTAATCAAATCCGCTTCTG